>LT658484.1:0-28833 GCA_900128575.1 Stramenopiles sp. TOSAG41-1
GACTCCGCAGATCTTGGATGAATGAACCCTAATAGAAACCCCATCCAGGTCCTTCTGCCTCAAATTTGTACCTGCTCGTACTTGTGCTACTGTAGTAAAAATTGAAATCATAACAAAAAACGTGTTAAAATTCATTTATATTAGCTATGATGCCTAAGCGTCGTCGTAAATTTCGACAGCGGTGTTTAGACGCTAGTCTACAAAATTCGTATTATTCTCGAGCCAGGTGCTGTGTCTACGGTATTGCCTGCCGTAGTAATTTACCACAATTTCCGCTCCCACGTGGGCTGAGCTGACCAGAAAAAAATAGCAGAACAGGCACGAAGCATTTGTGGTGGGTTTGCTTCTTCTTCGAAAAAAAATGTGGTAGGAGTGTCATGTAATCTCAAATCATAATAGTACGCATACGTAATATTTTGCATGTTATAAATATATAGTGGGAGTGTGGTAAAAGTATACCAATACACTACCAAAGGCAAAGCGGTGGAACGAACAACGAAATCATGTGCCAGATGCGCATGCGGTGTGTACAAAACACCTCTGATGGATCTACAACGCATCTTTCTTCAACAAGGGAACGTGAGGGCATCCATCGTAGGCAAGTAATTATCTAGTACTATCTTAGATAACTGTTCTGGCGCAAGAGCTCTTCGCCGCCATGGGTGCCTATCTTTCAGAGCCAGTTACTATCAAGCGCGTCGAGATACCTGGAGACGAAGCAAGTAGCGACTTGTCCTATGCGTGCTGCTCGATGCAAGGGTGGAGAAGGCATCAGGAAGATGCACATATAGCGCCAACGCAAATAAATCCAAAGGTAAAAATTTTTGGGGTATATGATGGTCACGGGGGTGCAGATGTTGCCAGATTTGTGGGAAACAATTTGGTTCGTGTATTACTGCAGGACCCACACTTCCAGAAAGAGCAGTATGAAACAGCACTCTGCAACTCGTACTTGAAAATCGACGAACTAATATTGACAAATAAAGGTCAAAAAGAACTCGAAAAACTTAACGAAAAGGCGCTCGAAGATGAAGAAGAGGACGCAAAGCTAATGTCTCGCATAAAATCGGAAGGGAAGACAAGCAAATCAAAATCAAGTGTGGTGTACAAGAAAGTCAAGAATAGTCTGGACTGCTGTAAACCGCAGAGGAACATAGCTGAAAAGGAAATCAAGGCCAGTAACGACGCAGCGCAAGCACCGCGGTCCAAGTTAGACGAAAAAATTCGTAAATTCATAGAGCAAAAACTAGCTGGAAGATGTAATGCTGATATGGATGAAAAATGTAGTAATGGGAACCTAGAATCTACGAAAGAAGCAGAAAATTCGAAGTTGGACATTGACGATGTTCATTTTGGGGTTCATTCGGGTTGCACTGCAACTACTTGCTTAATTGTTGATAACAAAAAGCTGGTTTGCAGCAATGCAGGCGACTCTCGGTGTGTTTTAAGTCGTAAGGGTGTAGCAATAGGATTATCAAACGATCACAACCCAGATGTGCAGTCAGAAGTGGATCGAATTGAAAAGGCAGGCGGAACTGTTAGTGAAGATGGTCGTGTGGAGGGCAACCTGAATCTGTCAAGGGCCTTAGGTGATTTGATGTACAAGAGGGACCGTAAACTCAAGCCATGTGAGCAAATGATATCAGGCTACCCAGAAGTCATTGAGATGGACATATGTGCTGATGACGAGTATGTTATTATTGGTTGTGATGGAATATTCAATGTCTTGACGAATCAAGAAGTAGTTGACTTTGTGCTTAAAGGCGTACAGCAGAAGCATACGCTTGCTGAAATAGCGGCAAATTTATGTGAGGAGTGTATGGCTGCAGATGCTTCGGGAGACGGCACTGGTTGCGATAACGAGACAGTAATCATTGTTAGATTGAAGGGCAACAATAAATATACGAGTGCTAGGAGCGGGGAAATATCCACGAATACGAAGAAAAGGTTAATTGAAATCTCTAAGTCTTCTGGCCATAGTACTAATAAGCGAACAAAATCCAAGTAAAGAAAACGGTGGGTGCGACTTGGAAGTGCTTTGACAAAGTGGTATTTGAGTTGCCCTTAAATATTTTTCCATATAAATATACACATATATATAAATATCTATACATAGTGTGTTGCATATACTACTTCATCTTTCTTTTTGTAATACATTATGTCCAGGGGAAGCATCTTAGAATTGCAACGCAACATTCATCACTATGTATAATGTTATAACTATGATACATCTGAAAACAGAAACGCGGGGTTTCGGTGAATGTTTAAAACCCTTGCCTACATACTACTAGAGTAAAAACATCTAATTCTTAGTCTCACCAAGCTTTATATCTGATAGCTCCACACAATTGGCATATAGATCAGGAATTTCCTCCCGCTTCCTAATCATATCAATAGAAACATGGTCTGTTCTGAGTAAAAGTTCAGGTGCTCTTAACTTTCCATTATATTGGAAGCCCATTGAATGCGAATGTGCTCCAGTATCATGGATAACAAAGAGATCGCCTACTGTTGCACTACTTGGCAGAGATCTATCTTTCGCAAACCAGTCATTATTCTCGCACAGTGTACCAACGACATTTGCATCTCTTCTCTCAGCATCTTTGCCCTCGTGCTTAGGAACTGTAATGTGATGATAAGACCCATACATTCCTGGACGCATCAAATTGGCCATACAAGCATCAAGACCGTAGTAGATTTGGTAAGAGTCTTTCATCGCGTGACACCTCGCGACAAGATATCCAAACGGACCAGTCATGTATCTGCCATTCTCCATATGAAGTGCAGGTTCTGGCATGCCATGCTCCAAAATTTTTTGGTCAAAAATCTCGCGAATCGACTTTACCAGCTCTGGTATATTTACACTTTCCACCCCTGGCTTGTATGGAATTCCAATGCCACCCCCAACGTTAATATATTCGAACTCAATGTTTAATTCACTTCGCAACATAGCAACAGTATCCAGCATTCTAGTCACTGTCTCAATCCAATACGCGTTAGATAAAACACAAGATCCAGTCATCATATGAATGCCAAATTTTTTAGCACCATATTTTTTTGCTTTGGTATAAGCCTCTTTGATCTGATAGTGAGCCACTCCAAATTTAGCGTCTGGCCCGCCCAAAACGTTTGACTTAGTTTCGGAGTCTGTGCGCCCCAGGCCAGGATTCAAGCGGAAAGATATTAACTCTGGAAAGGCTTTTCCATTGTCTCGCGCAACTTCATTTAAAGTATCTACCAAAGAAACATCGTCTAGATTTATAGTAGCGTTTGTCCTTAAAGCAAATAGCAAGTCCTCTCTCGAAGTATAGTTGGAAGTGTAACACACCAAGTGTCCAGGGCACTTTAGTTTTTCAGCAATGTACAGCTCAGACGTCGACGAGCAGTCCAGACCACAGCCTTCGTCCATAAGAATCTGCAATATAGTTGGGTTTGGGAGCGCTTTCACTGCAAAATGCTGCTGAAAGGAGGGAAAATGTTCCCTAAAGCTATCGATTAAGTTCCTCGCATTTTTGCGGATGGCTGCTTCATCGTAAAGTTGGTATGGAGTTCCAAATTTGGTTGCTAGGTTTTCCAATTGCGTCAAAGCCAAAGGAACAGTTTTTTCGCATGCCAACATTGACGCCATTCTTGTACAATTATAAATTTTTGGAACACAGGTTACGCTACGTGTACGTGTGTGAAAACGAAAATCCGTCAAGAATTTAAATGGCACGTACGACGACAGCCTGAGTGCTAAGTACTCGTGGATGGAGTGAAAAGAAGACGAACGAGATTAATAATAATATAATAATAATGAAGGATGAAGGATGATGATGAGAAGATGATGATGTGATGATTTTGTTTTAAATAGTAATAACAATACCGTATTATTATTAATTATCATTATAAATAAAAAAGTAGAGATAGATAGTTTTATGGTGACGAGCAGTTCTTCACAGGGACACCAGCACCTTCTTCTATTCATTGTTGGCTAGAGATAAATAGCTAGTATGTAAATTAAAAAGAAAGAAAAATTGAAAGTTTTTGTAGTGCTGAATAGGAGGCATAGAGTATGATGACGCATCCCAAGCACGCGCTGATAGATGATGGTGGGTTACTGCTGCGATATTTATTACGTCGGACAAGTTAAAGTGATGATTGAGTGTGCTCGTGTAGTAGTGTTCGTCCCAACACCATCATACAACATTTTCTTTTATGATTGTTGTTGTGTAATTAAAAAAAAAAATAAAAACAGTAGTAATAATAATAATAATAGCCTAAATCAGCCCGTATAAAAAAAATTATTATTAATAATACACCGTGGTAATAATTCTTCAAAAAATAAATAAATAAAAAGTACTACTCTGTAAATATTACATACATAATAATGTAATAATAGCCGTCTAATACTACACTCAAACCTTCAACTTTGCTCTACTTTGACGTTGCTAGACCTTTCCCTTTCAGAAGCGCAATATGCGCCAGGGCCATAGACACTCATGTGCACGATTTACTTCGTTTTCTTTTTTGCTTGATTTTCTTTACATTGATTTACATTTAGCTAAACTTATGTTGGCTTAACGTCGCAGAACTTGGCGCAGAATTTTTGGTAGATGAAGAACATCTACGCGTCCTTTCGCTGGATATTTTCTTTTCCTAATTTAATTTCCATTTTTCTGCGCCTACGGGCCAACGCTGCTTGGCGCTTCAGCTCGATTCTATTCCGAACCTCTTCACTTATACCCTGTAGGCTTTCACACCTCTTTCTTTTGTTTCCTGCTATTTCTAGTACCTCTGGTTTGGAACTGATTCGTGAAATTTTGTCTCCATTCTGTTCCGATTCTATGGGGACTCTTAGAAATGATTTCTTGGCGTCGTCTGAAGAACTGTCTCCACAACTAGAATTTCGAGCCTTCGATAGTTCTAGCCTTAGTCTATTTACTTCATTTTTATAATTCTGAACCTCGACTTTCAAGCTCGCGGCTTCTTGCCGTGCCAATTCCAATTTTACGGCAAGTTTGCGGCGGTCTCTTATCTCCTCTGCTATCTTTTTTTTGGCCTCAACTAGTAAGCCTTTCAACTTTTTTGACTCAGCTGCCTCAGATACAACAATGTTTTGTGTGTACACAGCCCGAATATGCGATGGAGTCGCCTTCACATTACACATAGGACACTTTTTAGCAGACTTTATCCACTTTCTAATACAGTTCTCTCCAAACAAATGGCCACAAGACAAAGACACGACTCTATGATCCCCGACGTTATCCAACGGGCATAGACATATGGGGCAGCTACTTTCGGTCATCGCCATATCTATCTGTCACAAGCAGCAGGTACAAGGCGCAGAGATCGATATCAAGTGTGGCTGTCCTCTAGGATTACATGTATGTTGCGAGTAACGAGGTTATGATATAATAACTACCACGGACCGTTAGCGGATGTCCTTGGCCAGTAATAAATGATGTGGTTGTACTGTAATGCAACTGTAGACGCCGACAACAACACCAACGATTATTACTAGCTAGGGCTAGAAGACGACTCTTTTTATTATTATTAGCTATTAGAATTATATGATGCTGCATTTTATTATTAATAATGTAGTAATATAAAAAAATTAATAAAAAAATAACACAGTAGACGACCAATATATAATTATTATTAGTGCTCCTGTATTATTTAAATTATTAAAATAATAATTCATCATAATAATAATAATAACAATGGTATACCTACCTGCAAGTTCCCGGCTAAAGGCAGCGCAGGGGAGGGGTCTTTCTACCCCAACAGAATTCAAAATTTTTTGGTCATTCATTCCGCTTGCGGATATGTCAAGTTCAATCACCACAAAATATGTTTAAGGTTCTTTCCTATTATAAAGAATTATACTTTTTGGAACATTAGTATAAAAGATATTCATAATCTGTTTTTTGGGGATTTGAATGGTTTTCTTTACTTCGTAAATTCTTTAAATCCTTTGATTCAATTTTTTTTGTTGTTGCTTCCTTTTCTTCTTCTTTCTTTTTAATTCTTTTTATTAATACTCCGCCGCTTTTTTTTTTATTTATTATTTTTATTATTTTTTTCTTCTTCTTCTTCCTCTTCCTCCCTCATCATTGTTGTTGTTTTCTCCTCTGATCATTCGTTCTACATTTCAGGTACATCGATCGGCTGTGTAGGCAAGCTACTCTTGCTCCGTTAAAACAATTACTTTCATTCAGTCAGCATTACAAGAGACCCGTAAGACATTTTCGTTTAAAAATAACTTATGTTTGAGGAAAGGAAGGTAGTCTACACAACCACTCGCGCTGCAGTACGATTAAAGCTTCTGCAAAGAGTCGCAAGCCAATCCTTTGACTCCAATTCAGTTCCAAAACCGGTTAATAAACTAGTTCTGGTCCCTGGCCCAGATGGCAGATATAACAAGTTATCACAAAACGGTACCATCTACCTCTTGAATGGCTCGTATGGTCGCGAATTAGACAATTCAACAATTGAAAGCGAGGCTCTTGAGGATACGGTGCTGTGCATTGGAAAGTCAAGCGTGGATTTTTATCACAGTGCAGCACTATCCGAGAAGGAGAGCCGCATTACTGCGAAGTGGCCAAACAAGAAGCAATACCGCCCAAACAACGATATTGTAGACGATGCTGAAGAGTGCGAACTTTTCAAAATAAAGTCTTTCATACATATGGTCCAGGGACAGGAAACATTGGGATTTCCTGCTAGAAAGCATGGAGACCAATCGTCAAACTCAATAGTTGAAAGTTGGCCCCTTGCGCAGGCATACGGGTTGGACGAGATGAAAACAGGTGGTTTTCTAACGATGAAGCACAATGTTATTGACGTTTCGTCAGGCCTTAAGTCACTATTTTCTCACGTGGATGCGCATGCACTTGATCGTGCGCTATCAGAGAGTGTGGACCGGTTGAATTACCACTGGGAAACTTGCGTGGCAATGCTGGATCGGGTTAAGTTACCCTCGCGAAGACGGCGCTTAAGCGAAGCTGACATTGGTGAGTCATTGAGCACGTTCTTTGAATTTGGACAATTACGCTTACGGTCGCAAGGTGGAGACGACTCTTTGAATGGCCGAGAGCGCCAACCAATTGTTCTGTTTGGAAAACGTTCAAATCTTGTCTCACAAAATCCCCCAAATACCGGGGAAAAAGCTTTTTTCGGCCTTGACGATTCCAGCTCCATTCAAAATTCTGGTTTACATGGACGCCCAGCGCTACATATGATAATCGAAGGTGTTGACCCCGCAACTGGCATCACTGTTGCTAGATCATACTTCTTGAACAATGGCATTGAGCCTATGGAAATCGTCGATCCAGAAGCACTAGTTGAAAGGGCATATGAGGACGAGGAAGAAGACGGCGAAGAATCCGTTAATAATAAACAGAAGGCGAAACAGGACAATCTGCTCAAGAGTGAGCGAAATGATGTTCAGTGCCTTGCAAGGATTTACAACGCTCTCGTGAATGGGCTGAAATCCATTTGTGAGTCCAAATGTAGCTCTAAAAGTAGCGGAATATCACTCAAGCAAGCTACTGAAGTATTTGAATCCACGTCGTCAACTGCATTGGCAAAAAACTTGCCAGCCAACTTCGATTTCAAAAATAATTTGCAGGTTTCTGTGAAGACTTTTGATGCATCTGGCAGATCTATACGGGAGAGACACATGGTGGGAAATGCACCGATAAGGGCATTTACATACGTTCGTGTACAGCTTATGAATATCCCTAGCTCGGATAATAAGAGTATGCTTGGTAGCTTAATAGTAGGCGATACAATTACGCATGCTAACTATGATAGTCAAGCCTTTATTGTTACTCAGCAAGTCCCATACGTTCAGTCGTGGTTTACCTCAGCCGAGGATATACAAGCTGAAAAGCAAATTTCAAAAATGCTTGTAGACTTTCACGCCAGGGAAAGTGTAACAAGCATCGGTGAATCGATTTCCAATGAAAAAATTAGTCGTGTATCAGTCCTTCTCGGAGGTTCCTTTGACCCTGACAACCTAGTTGGCACGCTTAGAAACTGTGACGTGCAATTTTTCCAACATGGAATTGCTATTAAACATCATGGTTACGGCACAATTGTATATTCGTGGGCAAGCGATGTGTCATGTGTGAAAATTTTGCATCAACAACAGACTAATGAAGACACGGTATCGTTGTTAGTAGTTAGTTTAAAAAATGATGCATCAAAATATGGCTTTGCTAATTTGATGGATGAGACAAAGTATGAAAGGGAGATCGCGGTTGTGCTTCCCGAGTACGACGAAATTCGCGAAGCGGCGATATCCGCTATGGGAGTTTGGCAAGACCAGCAAAATCGCGATGAGAATGTTGACGTTGGCGTCACCTTCGCAGCACAAGCTGGAGTGTCAAAACACATCGGTGTTTTGAAAAATGCATATGAATCGTATCGCTCTGATTGGAAAAGAAATTGTGCTAATTTCGTTGAAAATTGTTTAACCGTTGACATAAACAATACCAAAATGACAGTTAATGGGGCTTCTGAAGAAGAAAGCAAGGTTGCCTCCAGTGACGCAACGAGTATTGCTCGCGAGGGGCAAATTCCAGTGACCATTTTGACTGGTGTTCCTGGATGTGGTAAGCGTTATCTGGGTAAAGCGATTGTTGAATACAGTAGCGAAAATATACTCTGGGGCTGTTACTTCGGAGAGGATGACTCTGAACAGATTAAGGACCTGGAAGACTGGTTGAACGATAATGTAGAGAAATTCGCAGAAAAACCAGTTGAAAACGGCAAAGAACCAAGGCTGCTGATCGTTACTCCTTCCCTTGTAACGACAAAGAATGTAGTGGAGGCAATCACAAAATTTAATGCTAATGTTAATTTCGACAAACTGATCGTTGCATCGAGTATTGCCTGCATAAATGTTGGTAACACTTATCATGATACAACCCAATCACAGTTTATCCCAGGTTTAATTGAGATGTGTGCTGCTGGTTGGACTACGCATATTGCCATGATGGGATGTGGCAATCAAAATACACGCACTGTCGAAGACTTACGTGCGTATTTGAGGGATGTCAATCAAAGTGCGGAATTCATTCGAATATCAGGTGGTGGGATGAGGGTCGATGAGGATTTCAACGGTCATCATTTAGTTATAAATCAAAATGAGTTGTCATCCTTGCTGTCCTTGACTTCCTTTCATTCACGTAGTTTTGCGAAGGAAAGGTGTGTAACTGCGTTGGTGAATTATGATGACAGCGATTCGAAAATTCGCAGATTCGTTACATATCCATCGTTATTTAAAAAGAGACTGATACGTTTTCTAAAGACCATCACATCGCCTACATCGCAGCTCCTGTCTACCAATAGTAGTGTTGTCGACGAGAACAATCACAGTAGTGGTGCAAGCAAGGGTGGTCGGGGTAAAATGACTGGTGGTGGTAATATTTTTCGCCAAATGCAATTAGCAGCGAAAAAGAAAGTTCTTGGTAGCAACAGTGGCGATGCAGTCGAGGATGGAATGAATCGAGGCGATGACCGTTCTGTTTCTATACCGAAAGATTTCAAGTGTTATTCCGTATCTGGATTTGTGAAATTTGTAGAACTTCCGGGTACAGTCCATGAATTTTCTGCTGTAAACGGGAAAGTGCGATTTACAAAAGTAACAAATGGCGGAAATGCAGCGCAAAATACTTTTGTATTCTACGGTGAAAATGTGCAACAGGTGACAAAAAAGTTGAAGCAAGGCTTGATGTCTTGCTCATACCAGGTGCCACGCAACATTAGCAGGAGAACGCGCCCGATGGTAACCGACGAAGAAATGCAGGCCATCAAGGCTGAACATATTCACGACCCGATCATCGATGGTTATTATTTTGACGGATCTTTTTACACGGACCCAACTGGGGACAAAAGAGAGTTTCCACCAAACATGGAAAGTTTGGTGAATGAATTTTTAGCTCTTGAGAACGAAAAAATTGTGAAGATAAATGCCGAGTATGATAGGCGAAGAAAGGACTTGCAGCGCGTGTTGTCTGGCTCAGCTGTTGAAAATGCTGATGACCTGCTATTAGCAAGGGACGAGGAGATGAAATTCCTCGAACAATCATAGGGGTCTTGTACTCCATGAAATGAATCGCAATTACCAATGCGCATACGTGTACGCTTCAGTTTTATATATACTAAAAACCTAATATTAAAATGTGTCGCATTAATTTAAGTATACACGACATACAGTAAAAACAATCGTGTTCCTCTTTTGAGGAAAACCTTGTCACTACCTTCTCGTGCTAACTGCACACACATTTATTTTGTAGATTTACAAGCATCACTACTACTAAAGTTTCTTTTAAATACCGCATCCATGCTAAAGACCCCTATTTTTGTCCGTGGACTGCTCTATTATTCTTCCAAATTTATTGTTTTGCCAAACCTGCCATACAGCTGGGTCTTCAGTTCACCTTGTCGAGACTCACACGTGGCTATTTCAGATATATACTTATCTTTCTTACCTTGTGCAATTTCCTTAAGCCTTTCCAACTCCGATTCAATATCCTCCTCTTCGACATCAAGGAAGCAATCACCCATTGTTAATTTTAATGCCTCTGTGCCTTCGTCAATCAGCATAACTTCCTCTTCTGCATCTTCATACGCTGTCAATTCTTTCTCCACAAGCTTCAGTTCGTCACGTAACTCAGACACTCGATTATTCAAACGCCCGAATTCATTAATTGCCTCTTGATCGACTTTGCGCACCTCCACATCGACTTCGTCCTCTTTCGCTAACATTTTGATTCCAAGTGTATATCTTTACGTCCGTAGATCAGTATGTCGTATAAGCTGTAAGGTTGACACTGGGTGATCTAGTGTGGCGATTGATTGGAAGAGTATCGAGATGTAATTAATGAATGATGTGCAGACAGCAACAGCAGGCAATACTACACTAACAATAATAATAATTGCTAATTAAAAAAAATACAAATAATATTCTTCTTCATCATAATATTCATTTGTGTTTTTGTTCAGTGGTGGTGTGGTGTTGCTATAGCACATGTTCGACATCAGTGGTTGTTGAAAAGTCTTTTGTACTACGATTACATTAGTCTAAATAGAATGACGCCAATATAACAGTGAAAGCCACATGGCCATTTGAATCCCACTTTGAAAACAAAAGACGTCGTGGAAGAAGCAAAATGAAGAGCACCCGTACAGCACTTAAAATATTAAGGAATTGGGCGTGATACTACTTTCTGTAGTATTTGTCATTTTTTCATATACTAGAGCTAGCCCTAAGTGGGTATATCGTATAATAGACACTAGTATCTACAACAGCAATGCAGTTGGAAAAACTGTGCGACGGTCGTGAGTAAAAGTGCCATTGCTACACCAGTCTTCTTTTAAGCAACCAATAGTGGACGATGCAAATACAGATGTAACAGTCGTCTCATATTTTTTTTATTTTGTTTGTAGTAGCACACTGCTACAATAAACTCAAAGAAAAAATTATAATATAATAATAAAATAAAAAAACTATTATTTATTATATTGATTACATTGTTCCTTCCTTTTCCGATCATCTGCTCTGCTACTCATATCGAAGTGTAGGGGTCAAAGTACAACTTCATTTGTTTCACCGCATTGAAATCGCCAACACTGATTTATAGGCTCAATCGCGCCTGCAGATTTACTTTTTTATAGAAGAGAATGGGAGAAGTACTTTAATCATAATCAATGAATGCTGATTTCAAAATATTCAATGCTTCTAGGTACAATGAGCCGAAAGAACTTTTGAAGTTTATCGTAGAGGAAAATGGAGACCCTTCGAAATATTGTAATGGGATGGGAAGCACTGCACTGATGGCAGCTTGCGAGTGGGGTAACATCAAGTGCGTGAAGATACTGCTCCAACACAAGGCAGACATACATGCTGTTAGTGCCACGTTTCGCAACGCACTAATGACTTGTTGTTTTTATGGAAAATACAAGTGCGCCAAGGCGCTCATAAAGTATGGTGCAAAGCTTGACGAAGTCAATAAACGTGGTTGGACGGCGTTGATGTTTGCTTGCGCAAGGGGCCATTCAAAATTGGTTAGACTTCTGCTTGACTCTGGTGCAAACTTTGAGAAAAAAGACAGATTGGGGAATAGAGCTATAATGATTGCATCTGTAAATAGTAATTGGAATATCGTCCATATGCTACTTGACCGGGGAGCTGTTGGGATTCCTACCAACAACCTCGACGACACTCCATGGTTAGCAGCAGTATCGCAGGGCAATATTGGAACGATGTCAGAACTTATTTTCAAGGATGCAGCTTGCACAAACTATGATCTTTCTTCAAAGAAAGGAATAGACTTCGCACTTAAATTATACGCAACCCAACATGTGAGTCAAATAAACTGTTACGTTAAACCCCCCGCCCCAACAGTGCACCCAGCCATAGCACGTGCCAAAAGAAAGAAGAAAAAGAAGGCTGCACTAGCAGCTGGCTCAAAACAATAAAAAGATTCTACCTTTTATTTTAAATGCCAACTGAAGAGCCTCGGAAAGAACGAGATTTTATTAATAAAAAGAAAAAATAATACGGCCGTGCTGCCGCCTTGTGTTATTTTTCTGGCTTCTCAAATGTTCTACCCTCTACTTCTTGATAGAGCAGCTGACCTCTTCGTCATCTCTTCAAATTATTTTAAAATTAAGGTTAATATCATTAAAAAATTTTTCTTAAAAGAATAGCTAAATTGAAATATAAAATATATAAAGAACATCGACCTTATATAGATAAAAAGATGATCATTCTGTCAGTAGGATATAAGATTTATTATTTTCTGCTTCGATATCGACAGGACTGCGTAAATTCAACGGTTTTTCACGAATACTTGTTGAAGCATTTTCTCCATTCCATAATTCTGAATACGCTTCTCGTAAAGCTTGAAAGATGCCTAAGTAATATAACGACCCCAAGAAACTTGTAAATAGCGTTCCTAAGACACCTATGGTGATGATTAAATTCACTACTTCGTTCACCCACACCTCAACAACACAATATATGGTCCCTGACAATATGATAATTATACCACTCAGTAATAAGTACTGTTCCACCAAGTTTTGAAAATTATATACAAAAGGCCTTACTTTATAATGTAGCCATAAAAATCCTAGCAACGTGATAATGGAAACAACCCCTATTGCTATGCAATTGCTAGTTACATTTGTCAGAATAATCATACTGAGCTGCCTCAACCAAACAACAAACTGCCAGTACGCTGCATGTTTATCAAAACGCCTTGAAATGAAATTCAAGCGCCTTGCTAATCGATCTTTGGGTACCTGTAACTTTTTCAAACAAACCCATTTCCGTAAAGAGATCGATCCATCCCATAAATTTGCATAGTGTAAGGTTTCGCGGCAGTACTTTAAAAAAAATCATTCCCAACAAAATTTTTGGAACTATTACTCTGCACCAATCACCCGGAGCCTGACCTTGTCTCATATTTGAATCAAAAACAAAATATTTGAGGAAAGAAGTTGCACAAATTGATAAGCCTATCCCAATAAAGTTTACAAGACTATCAAATTGTTTTGATAGCTTCTCAGACGAATTACAGGGTTTGCAACAATATTTATTCATAATCGATTTAGAGGCAATTCGTTTAAATATTGTTGTCCCGTAAACGACTAGGAAAAGAAACAATGTTGTAGTACCCCAAAAAACTAGAGTGAGTAATGCTGTATTTAATCCACGAGCGCGCAAAGTCACAAAAAAACATTCCACACCAAACATACTAAGAACATCGAGAGATACAAAGCTAGTGACGGAATCTGATACTTGTTTGACTTCTCTCGGCCATCTCAAATTCATGTTCACCAAGATTACACGAATCAACACACCCTGAGAATATATAATAGACACAGACGCTGCAGTCGCTTTAACGTTGTCAGGATATCGTTCATTCGAACTTCGGTACCATTTTAAAATTAAAATAACCAGCAATATAGACAAAAGAAATACAATGGTAAGAATTGCATTTGTGGTGGATGAAAAGTTACATATCCTACACCCCTCATTTGGTAAAAGCCTAGGTATCTGCGAATTAATTTAATTTGAGCATCAATGTTAGAATCTAAATGTTCGATAAACACACAGGTATGGTAAACTTACAGCGCGAAAGCCACCAAATGCAGTACATGCACCTGCGTCTTGCAATGATGGGATTTTAAGGGATGGTATCAAGCCAAACATTGGTTTTTGTATACAAAGTGCTTTAAGTGAACTTTGTAGGGGATACCTAAAATTATTAAATTCGAAATTAGCCATAACCAGTTCTTTCAAATCTAGTATCGTTGGCGGTATGCTATTCGAAAAATTACAGCCAACCATCCATAATTGTTTTAATTTTGGCAAAGCACCAATTTCAGCCGGAAGCATTACCAATGGTAATTTAAAGTCGAAAAACGAGAGATCCATTACTACTATCTCACCTTTGGAGTTGCAAAATACACCGACTCTATGATCATTTATACAGTTATTTGTTGGCATATCTCGATCACTAGCACATCTGTAGTTTATAGAATCGTCGGGCACTGCTTTATTTGAAGAATAGGTATTTTTATAACAAGTATCAAGAGATCCATCTTTGTGTACATATCCACATGGGTGTAAGCGACAAGTTTTGGGCATTGTCCATAACAACCGTCTATCAATGTCCTCTACAGTTGCGTTTTCTAAGTTTAGCTTATCAAATATTTGACGCCAGGCTTTGTATGAGCTATTTGTTTCATAAGATAGTTTAGCAGCTGGGGGTGGCATAACAGTTTGCCCATAAGGATAAGCTTGGTAAACATTCGCCTTTGAAAAGGATATGCTATGTACAAGCGAAGCAATAAAAACCAACCAGAAGGTTCTTCTATCACCTCCCATTTGCGTTTGGAAAGTAGATGGTGGCGAGTTCTTACTGGTTAAGCCACAACAATGTAAACCTGGTCAGCGAAAGAAGCAGCAAATACTTTTAAATAGATGCGCAATGAATTGTCTCTATCACTGCTCCATGTGTTTCGTCGCTTGCAGACTTGCGGAGCAAAAGCTACATTCACGCAATTACGCACAGCACATTCAGCAACGTTGCGTTGTTCTTGTTTGTTGCGTGCTGTTGTTGCTCATGATGCTGCTTTGCTCCTCCTCCTGTTTTTTTTTTTTTTTTTTTTTTTATTTTTTTTGGTTTTTTTTGTTGTTGTTTATGTTGTTGTTTATTATGATGATTGAATGTTGGTACGCTGGTTTCTAACGACTTCTAGTCGTCGAGATAAGTATCTAACCCTAATCCTAACTACTAAAATTTGTCTGCAACGATTTCTCATATAGCTGTTACAGCAGTCTAAGCACAGTGATGATAGCGTGAAGAACTACATATAATAATAATAATCCACTATGGCGATGATGTTGTTGATGAAGTAATAGCGCTAGTATTAATAGTAACAATAGAAAATTATTATAAAAAATTACGGGATCAACTACTTACTACTGTAACAATTATTCTTTTTTTCGCATTCGGTCTTGGGCATCACCATCAATGAATCCTCAAGGAATTCACAAACGAATACAGTGATTTACATGTAGATGAGCTCTAAGGGCAATTCAGGGGATCAAACAGCAGTTTCATTCGAAGAAGCAGTAATATATTTACTTGGAGGAGTGTTTGTTCTTTACCTGTCGAACGGTGGGATAGTAGAAATAGCGATAATCGTCCTGGTCTGGTTGCTATCGATCTGAAGTTGCGTTTCAACCCGCAAAAGCCCATTACATTATAGCAGTATAAAATCGTTACGACAAATGCGGGCAGGGAAGAACGACAAAAAAAAATACGAGATTGTTTTACCGACTATAGAGTTTGACCTACAAACTGATCCTTACACTTCGCGAGCCGCAAAACCTGCATCAAATCCTGTTGTGCGCGGACAAAGCAAACTAAACTTTATCATAACTACAAGCGATTATGAATCGTTATATTGGTACATATTAGAGCCAGTAAAGTCATTTGAGGAAAAGATTAGTAGGTCCTTAATCTGGATAAGAGACGTATTATTACGGAATAGGGTAGGGCCCTCAAATATTCGAAATATTGCTGTTTTCGATGAAGATCACGATGGTTTCCTAAACGCTTACGAGTTCAACTTATTTACATTGTATCTTGGACTAGACTTAAATGATTATCAATTGCGTTCCTATGCAGATCGGCATACTTATTAACAGTGTCACACATAGTATTTCTTCAAGCTTATGGGCGCATGTATATTGCAAACCGTCTTTTCAACATGAAAAGGTATTCCACAACACAAATATCAAAAACTTGGAGAAAGTTTAAAAACCGTAGTAATTTTTTGCATAAAAAGTTTCAGACTATTTTGCTGCAAAGCATCATTAGAATGTGGATTGCAAAGCACGACTTTCTCAACAGGAAAGAAAAAGCTGTGAAAATACAGAGCGTGCTTAGAATGTATAAACAAGTATTGCATTATTCAATTCAACTTGTTCGCATTGTAAAAATCCAAGCAGCATTTCGCACATATATTGCGCAACTTAGGTACACAATGAAGCAAAATGCAGTAACACAAATAGCAAAAAATTTTCGTAGGTTTAAATTTCGGAAGATTTACTTACGCATACGGGCAAGCATTCTTCTAAAGCAGCGTAATGTTCGAATGTGGCTTGCATATTATGCTTTTCAATTTACCAAACAAAAGTCAATACAGATTCAAGCCTGGTTTAGAATGGTAAGTGAGCAGTCTAAATTTCGCAAGTATAAACTCGACACCATTAAAATTCAATCATGGATACGAATGAAGCATGAATCAATTGCGTATAAAGGCAAGCGGAAAGCAGCAATAAGTATGGAAGCATTTTCTCGAATGGTCATACCCAGATGTGATTGGCTCAGGTTGCGACGAAGCGCATACAGACTACAAACAAATATGCGAGGCGCAGTATACCGCAGACAATACTTGAAAGTAAAGAAGGCAACGTTATGCATCCAAGTTCATATAAGGGGACATAATGTTCGCAAAATTTTTCGGCATATTATAAAGTTGCGTAAAGAGCTACTAAATAATGGACAGGGTCCGTCAATTTTAAAGCGCAACGAAATTATTTTGTATAAAGCAACATCTGTGATGGTGCCATCAGGCTTTTTCAAAATGGGGAGAGCAAACCGAAAATTATACATGACATCATATGGTCGTATAATTTTGATCTCCTATAATCCAAAGGATAGTGAAATTGTACAGCAATATCAAATTTTTGGAGTCAACCATGGAAATAATGCTCCGCAAGAAATACAAATCAAAATGCAACCCAAGGGAAGCTTTGAGATATTTGGATCGTCCTACAAAATTATCCCACAAGGAAATACTTACCACATCTCAAAAAGTACAATGGGAAAATTGTCAATACTGCATAATCTCACAGAGCAAGATGAAGTAGTGACGGAATCAACTCCACAAATTTATGAGAATATATTACACTCATTCAAATATTGCTACGAAGGACACTTTAAATGGTGGCACGAATATAAAAACTTGAAAGTTTACAAACCCAAGTGGTGGTGCGAGTAATATTTTGAATTCGGTAAAAGTATTTCTTTAAAATTTAACTTTTTACTCTAAATTTTAAATATTTAAGACTTTAACATAAATATCGTAAAAAAAATTTAAGACGCGCACACAAAAAGAAAATTATAAAGTTAAAGCAGCTTCCCACTGTTTATAATCACCTTCTCGATGACCCCAAGGATAGGTACCTGGACTAGTCTTGCTACAATGTGTGTTTGTCGAGCCATTGCTTTCCAATACCCATGATGAATTTGAATCCTCTCTCTTCAACTTATATATACCTACAGGTGCAAATAAATCGTATCTCGATTTGCCATATTTCTCAGAGACTATGTCCTTACAATTGCTGTCGAACGGTATATCTGGAAGCCTACACTTCAATAACGCGGCAACAAGCGCCACCGAGGCAGCATGCGAAAAACAAACAATAGTCTTCCCAACACTGTAGGCTTCCAGCTTTTTAGCAAACTCAACAATGCGTTCAAAATATTTATCAGGAAATCGCTCTTGTGGTATTCCATATGCTGGATGAATTGCCCCTTCAGTAGGTACCGTGTCATGCAAACTGTTGTACAAGAAATTGATATGAGGAAAGTATTTGTATCTTTCTGCTGCGGTTGGCAACAGGTTGGGGCAATGCCAAGCTTCTGCTAAGCCAGTTTCGATCGAAATTGGTACCTGCTTTGCCTCTGATAAAGGTAATGCTGTCTGTATTGTACGCAGGTACGGTGAAACTAATATTTCATCAACATCAACGTTGTGAAATATTTTCTTTGCTGTCTCACGAGCTTGCTCGTGTCCTAACTTTGACAACGGCGGGTCACTCCGTAAACCCTTGCAGGCTTCGATTTTTTCTTTCCACTCTGGGTTGGCAAAATCATGCCTGTCTCCGTGACGGAGTAAATATATCTCAGACTTTTCCTTTACAGTGTTGCTACTTTCATCCATGGCTCATAGCGGGCATATAAATTGTTCACTTGCATCTATGTGCAAGTCGTTACATACAGCACTCCTGGCACAAAAAAACAAGATTGATGATGATGAGATGAATGTGATGAGAGATAGATGATAGTAGATAGAAGAATAAAGAACGACGAAGAATAATACATAATAATAATTTATTTTTTTATTTTTATTCGCAGTGGTGTAGTAGTGCTATTTCAATAATTATAATAATATGAATAATAATAATAATTAATAGTAGAGTGTAAGTAGTAGAATAATAATATGAGGAGTACTTTACATTGAAGTTAAAAGACGGCAATTAATATATGAATTAAAATCACCAGTACACGTGTTCTTGTGCCCGGAGTTCGTTTCGTTTTTCTTTGGTATATCGGGTTCCACCAGCGTTGTTGCTTGCATCTCTGGGTAATAGAAGTGCATCGCGTCTTACACCTAGTAAGCCGTCTGAGTCTCGTTTGGATAGGTCTCCGCGCATAACCAACACTCTGTGCGTTGTGCCCTTCCATTTTACAACCCGGATATCAAAATTAACTCTTGTACGCATATACCATCTATGGAATGCCCAGTGAACATTTTCGTAGTAGAATGTCACTGTAACTTTTTGCATTCTCGTGCGCAATCGCCTCAGCTTATGGGCATTAAAATGCCATCGGTGAAATCTAATGCTTAATTCGTGATGCAAGGCTTTTCGGTAAAACATGGCGTCCCGGGTATAGTATTTCCACCCTAGAAAACAAGTTTTGTACAAATTTTGCTCCATCATTACTAGAGCCTGCTTCATTTTTTCCATAAGACTTTTATCGGGAGCTTTTTCGCCCCTTTTATCATTTGTTAACGCAGCCTTTAAATCTGTATGCGCATCTTCGCCCATTAATTCGCGCAAAAGGGCTTGCGTGTCAACGTTTTCTTTTCCATCTGCTTCCAAAAGTTGCCGTCTCGCATGGGTTAACCGATTAACTTTATCTTCAAAAGATGCGTTGTTTTGCTTCAGTTTTGATTGCTTTTTCATGTTTTCCACCTCTTCTTGCCGTTTTTTGACTTCTTCCATAGCTTTCATTCGTTCTTCTTCATGTCTCTTGTGCTCATCTGCGTATACTTGAGCTTGCCGCTTAATATGCTTACTGAAGCCCCCATTCACCAATCTCCAGTGAAGTTGCAACTTGATTGCGGCTCGCTCCTCTACACCCCACCTTTCCTCTCGCTCGTGCTGAAATTTATACATAGAAGCCAATTCTTCGTCTGTCACTTCGCCAGGATCTTTATACAGCGATTCATGAAACCGCGATTCTGTTGGCAGTAGTTTATTATGTACATCGTAAAATCTTAATTTCACGGCGTGATCTTTAATCCACTTAATCATATCTTGCTGTCGAATCTCAGCATTTTTCCTCCGAGTCTGAGCATACTCTTTTTGTTTTCTTCGACGGGTATCATCATCTTCAAATTCCTGATCCTGGTCAGCAATTGCTTTGCTCTTACTTTGCTTTTCGTCCAATGCTTTTTGGTCCTCAGCTGCCGCTTCCTCTCTCTCTTTTTTGAACGCCGCCAGTCTTCGCTCCTCTGCGTCGGCCTCAACTTGCGCAGCGTAAACTTTTAGCTCGTCTGGTAGGTCGGCTCCACTATCCATCAAAGCCTTCTCCTCCATTTCCTTCTCCAAAACTTCACGTACTTTTTGGGGTGGTTTGAAGGAAGTATCCCCCGTTTCAGTATTATAATAATAGGGTTGTCCAGACTCTTCGTCGATATACCTGTTCCATATTGTATACAGAGCCGTATCGTCTGCATACTCGTCGTCTTCGTCATCGTCGTCGCCATATTGGGTCCCCTCTTTTCGGATTCGGAAAACCCTATCTGGCCTGCCACGAGGATCATTTAATCCCATTGCACCTGCCTGCGCCCCCCCCCATTTTCTTTCCATTTGCGTCAACGAAAAGATGCGTTTCTAGACTATCAATCAAAGCAGGCACGCAACATGAGTTAGCTTTGGGTGTATAACGGTCCATGTAGCTGCTATATTCTTATTTCTTTTGTTATATCAACAATTCTTCTCCATTTTTCTATTTTGACTATTATTATTAGCATTTATTTATTAATATTGTTATTGTTGTGTATTGTGTGCGTTCTTTCCAAAAACAACAAACTATTGTTGTTTTTTATGTGATTTTTTTTTGTAGTAGAGTGTTTAACTCGAATTCTTATTATTATTGTTGGGGCGGCGGGAGAGAAAAAACTCTGCTGCTGGATTGTAGTTTTATAGTGTAGCAGCCCCCTGTAACACCCACACAATATGGAGTGAGAAAACAAAACTGCCAACCAGATGATGTAATAGGTGCTCATTCAGGGGAAAAGTATAGTAATAATAGTACAACGAATGAGAAGAAGAATGAATCAATTGTTGTAATGCATTATTCATATAATTATTTATTTCTAATTATTTTTACATTGTGTTGTGTTGATGATTGATTATTATTTATTATTATTATGTGATGTTGTTATTTTTTTATAAAAAATATAGTCTATAATAACGTGGTGGTGGTGTGAGATATGAAAAATCAGCCATGGTCGCTGTCGTAATGGACCTGCAACCCGTATTTGTTATCTGTGGTTCACATGTGAAGCAGTGTTATACCAATGCACCCAGCTCCAAACCACCGAATCAGGGACTAGCATCGTATATTTTTGATTTTAGACGTGGCGTTTTACCATGTTCAGTAGACTGTCGGCAATTAGACGGCACTTAGTTGTTAGGAATTCGTTGTACAAGCTCCAAGATGCTAAAAATATGTGGTCGCGAGGCTTCGTCGCTGCAGCAAGCAAGAAGCGCGCTGGGCCCAAGAAACAATCCTTGGAGAGTGCAGTAAGTGAGATCGAAAAACAATTCGGAAAGGGCAGTATCATGCAACTTGGGCAATCGGGGCTTGCCCAACAGGAAGTCTCAGTCATATCAACCGGTAGTATCGGGTTAGACTTGGCGTTGGGCTGTGGTGGCTTGCCTCGTGGTAGGGTTGTCGAGCTTTATGGACCAGAGAGCTCAGGGAAGACGACACTTGCATTGCATGTGATCGCGGAAGCCCAACGTCAAGGTGGCCAGTGTACATTTATCGATGCAGAGCATGCCTTGGACCCCCAATATGCGAAAGCACTTGGTGTCGATGTAGACAACTTATTTTTATCACAACCCGACTCGGGCGAACAAGCACTAGAAATCGCCGATACGTTGTCTCGTACTGGAGCAATGGACGTTGTGGTAATAGATTCTGTTGCAGCCCTTGTCCCTCGTGCGGAGCTAGAAGGTGAAATGGGTGACTCTCACATGGCACTGCAAGCGCGGTTAATGTCCCAAGCACTGCGCAAAATGACTGGTACGCTTGCTAAATCAGACACGCTAATGATTTTTATTAATCAAATTCGATCCAAAGTTGGCGTAATTTTTGGTAGCCCTGAAGTTACAGCAGGTGGAAATGCATTGAAATTTTATGCTTCTGTTCGCTTAGATATTCGAAAGAGGGAGCAAATAAAATCTGGAAGTGGAATGAGCAGGGAAGTTGTTGGCAATGCCACCAAAGTAAAGGTAGTAAAGAACAAAATGGCACCACCGTTCCGCGAAGTGCAATTCGATATGATGTTTGGCAAAGGGATTTGCCGCATTGGAGAATTGATTGATCTAGGTCTACAGTGCGGTGTACTAAAACAAACAGGAAGCTGGATAGCTTTAGCTAATTCTGATGGGGAAGCATCCTTGGACCCGTTGCCTCCCTTTGCGCAGGGAAGAGAGAAGGCAAAAATTGTATTGGAAACTGATGCAGAACTGTACAAGAACATCCACGACAGGATCAAGGCGGAGGTGAAAAAGATCCATAACTTTGACCCAAATATTTAGAGACTGGGAGGTTTATCTGTAAATAAGCAGCCACGACTAAGGAATTTTGTGTAAAACAGGGCTTGAATAATATATATACACGAGTATATATTTAATTTTATGTTTATTTTGCTATCAGTGAAAAAGGAGCACTGAAAAACAAACACTGTCTTGTGTTTCGACCCTATTAGTCCTTGACGCATATTTTCGCGGCTTCAAATGCGTTCCTGCAATCAAGCAGTCGACGTTCAAGAGCAATATGTGCATCTACAAGTTATCTGCTTTTATACGAATGTCTGGGCGGCTTCCTGTAACAGCTATTGTACAGGCGTAACTGTATCCGCAGTCGTTACTACCTTTTGCACACTTTGTAGTTTCTTGAAGCTTACATGGAATGCATTTACCGGTTGGATTACAAAACTTTTGCTCATGGCAATGTGCCATCGCTTCACTTTCATCGCTTACGGGCAAACCGTGATGGTCAGGGCAAAGGCCGTTACCAACTAGCGCACTCTCGACTACAACTGTAAAAAAAAATAGTGCCAAAGCAGCCACAAAAAATTGTATGCCTACTCTCATCCTCTAGTTTATTGTACGATACAAGAGCAAGATCGAAATCGATCAAGACAGATTTTCACTATGTGCGAAATAGTCTTGCAGAAAGAGCAAGACGACCAACGAATCGTTTTTTCCCCTGTGGGTGGCAAGCAAACTGAGTAGGCTACAATCCCACGATGCGGCCCGCCATGGCGAAACGCAGTCAACTCCCTACTATATATATAAAGCAAGACAATTGCGAACCTCAAGGAGGATGAGGAGGATGAAGAAAAATGCAATAGTGAACAGTGTAATAAAAAAAAGTTTTTGGAATAAAGGTAAGAGTAAATAATGACTCGAACAAGCAATCAGCACTCCTCTGATCATGACACCTTATTAGTCCACCGTGTGCCATAGTAGACGATTGAGAAGCGAGAAGACCTAGGCATAAATAGCATGGATTAAGTACACACAACCATAGTTAAATGGAAATCACTTCAATGACAGGAGACTACTGCGGAGGAGGTTCATCTACACTACATATATTTATACTATTGATACCTTTTTTGCCTATTACTCCCCCCCCCTTTCCTTAAACGAGTTGCGCTTCCTCAAATTTTTTGTCATCATAGGGCGCGAACCCATCATAGTGGCAAATTCGTACACTACTACCGGCACGATCCCTATCTGTTTGTTGCTATATGCTGCTGCCATGGAAATGGTCAATGTTTTCTTTCTCTGCTGTTTTCCGTGGAAATCAAATGAGTCGCTTGAAAATGCTTTCCAGGTACTCTCTACCTTAAATAGAGAGCCAGAGACATCTGTGCAGCTCAATTTACAAGTGTATATCCAAATGTAATTAAGGATAAATGAAATTAACGATTTTAATTTTTTCAACAACAACACAATGACACACCATTGTTGCCGGCACACATGTCGTCGTCGTCAGTTGCTTTCATATCTTCCCACTACTGCTTTTCTCTGCTGTGTTGTTTCATACTACTACTACTACAATAATAACGATGATTACCACCACTACGAAGAAGAGAAGAAGAGAGGCAGTTATTTATTATTATCAATCATACGTCTTCCGTGCTGCTCACAGACCACAGCTATGGTTCTATGAATCTCCAAGCAAGTATTTGGAACGACTGAACCATCCGTTGACTTCGATCATGGAAGTTGGTGCTATTGTGCAGGTTCAATCGCGCACGTGGCCAGGTATAAACAAGCCAGGAGGCGCTGGACGTGTTGTACGCGTTAACGAAGATGGCTCAGTCAACGTGAAATATATTCTTGGGGGGACAGAGAAGAACGTAGCGTCCAAATACGTACAATATAAGGTCCTAAGGACAACGCCACGCAAGCGAAAGTCTCGCGACCACTTTTCAAAAAGTAGTAATATCAAGCCAAAGAGGCAAATTACGTTTTCTAAGGAAAATGTTCTGAATTCACGTGATGTGATGATCAAATCAAATACTGATGTTGCTGCAAGACCTGGTAAGCCTTCTGTCGCCAAAAAACAAACCAACACACAAGCAGTAGCACCTTCGAAGCCCCCAAAGATACTACCCGATACAAAACCAAACGTTTCTGAGGGTAATTTTCCATATCATGTGAAGGAAATGGTCTTCGTCGAACCTCGCACTTGGCCAGGGATAAACAAACCCGGTGGCATTGGTCGTATTATCAGAGTTCGACTTGATGCGCAAACGGTCGATGTGAAATATGTGTTGGGAGGAAGCGAAAAGAATGTTCAACTAAAATACATTAGCAAGAAAGATAAGGATAATCGACAAAAAAGAGAGTCGATAAAGACAGATTTTTATCATAACAAATATGTGGAGCGCCAACCACGAATAGCCTTGTGTCTAAAGGAGAAAGAAGTACAAGAAAAAAAAAGGAGAAAAAGATTAGAGGAAATAAAGACAATCATTGCCAAGGGCAAAGCAAAACAACCCATAAAAGATACTACTTCCAAACAACAAAACTCTACAGAATCCCATAAAAGCACCACCCCGAAAAAATGTGTTAAGCAAACGAAGCAGGAAGCGGAAATTGTTGAAAGTGATAGGAGACAAGGTGCAAGCATGAAAATTCTGAAAAAGCAATCCCGAATTCCAGGTAAGAAACACAATGCAAGCATAAATATTCTGAAAAAGCAATCCCAAATTCCAGCTAGCAATTCATTGATAAACAACACTGAATGTGGATCGAAAAGCCCTTTGATTTTACCGCCAAAAAAGCGTCGTGATAATGCTCTGTATAAAGCCAACGATAAAGTTTTGAATAATGATGGCTCCAAAACAAACGATTTTCATATTCGAGCTTGCGCAAGTTTGAAGGCTACTCTTTCGTTGGAAGTGGCAGAGGAAGAAAAAAAGAAAAAGCGTTTGGCAGAAGTAAAAGAAATGATTGTTGGAATTTTTCACCGGAAGCGTGTTGAATATCTTTCAATTGATTTGCTTTTTTTTGAATTGAATAACATGGACACGTTGCCACCTACAGCACAGCACAAGCTTAAGACGAGGTCTGATAGATACTCAAGGGAGGAATTGGATCGTATAATTACCCAACTGGATACAGACAATCGTGTTATGTACTTGAGAGATTGTGGAACTATCTATCTTATCTAATTTTTGAGATTGTAAAAGAAAATATGTATTTTAATTATTTTGAAGTCAACATAAAGACGAAAAAAATCAAAGCTCAAAAATATCCTTGCGGCCTTTGATAATTGCACATCAATTACGTTGGCGACTTGAGATGCTTTAGCATTCGATGTACACTCCAACAAAGACAATGTGTGCCTGCAACGTACCGTACTTGCAGGGTTGAATTTATGCAAATGACTGTCCACTGTATTCCTATCCATATATATATACATATATCTCAGAAAGCAGCATCACAAATACTACTACTTTAGGATTCTCATGCTGTCCTTAAAATTATGTGCGTTCCACTGTCCGTGTCCACAATGTCAGACAGTTCACCAACTTGAAGCGCAAAGCTTGCATCTTCAAACGGTTTTTGCATCATTCCACGGCCAAAGTTTCCCAAATCACCACCAGATTGAAAAGATCCGCAATCTGACCTCTCCCTTGCAATGTTAGCGAAAGCATCCATTAACGCACTGTTACCAGACTTTCTTTGGATGTCTTGTAGATTTTCCAGTATTTTCGAAATTTCAGAACGAGCACTGTCTTTGGTTACTTCTGTTGTGGGCAGGCCTGTTCTTCGTGAAACAGGATTTCTGGATTGCGCATGCTTACATAAAATATGTGAAGCTCTTACTTCAGATGCCATTGCTGTTAATGATGCTTTGGGTGGAAAACAAGTTAGCTAAACGTAATTTCTGCGTGGTTACGCCACAAAATGTTAGCGAGATACTACCGACACGCCCCAAAACACCATTCCTTTCGCTTTTTTTTTCTTCTTTTTTTTTTTTTTTTTTTTTTTTTTTTTTTTTATTATATTATATAATATTATTTCAAATTATTATTAATAATAATTAATAAAATATTATTGCTACTAGCCTAGTGCTAGTCTCTCTAAATTTTATTTGAAGTTAATTATAATAAAATATAATAATAATTTAAAAAATTTAATAAATTTATTACTACCAGATTACTACTAGTGCTAGCCCGTAATAGTAATAATAATTCAATATGAAATAGCTATAATAATTATTTGAAATTATATGCAATACTATTAAAAATAATATATATAAAAAAATACTACTTTTTCAAAAAAAATTTGAGACTACTACTACTGCTAGTAGTGGGCATTAGAACGACAACTATTACTGCCACAACAACAGCAACGATAATATGAAATATCACAACTGGAGACTAGTGATTAGTTAACGTTTGCCTAGTAGACAAGTTTAAGAAGCTACGAACATCATACTACAGAATTTAAGCCCTTCTCACACTATTCCCTCACAACTTTCGATTTCTAACAACGTCGTAATTATATACGGAATGGACTTCACTAGCATCGTCCTCATCCAGGTCGTAATTTCCCATCAAATTCGAGAGCAAATCGACTCTTCTTGCAAAATTATCCTGGACAGCTTTAGCTAATTTTGGGATTCGGTACGGGTTATACATAGCTTTTGATGTAGAAATGGAAATATTTTGTCGAGGATCCCTATGCGGTTTTATATATCTATATTTTGCCAAATAGTTTCGATGATGTAAGCTTGATGATTTGTTACAAGATTTATTTTGCAACGACAAGATTTGCTTACTATATTTCGAAGCTTCAGCTAGGCTACGTGGCACTTTATCTTGACAATTCGAGTTTTCAATGCTTACCTTGGTCGAATTACTAGACTGAAGCCTATACTTTGGCTTCGCCAATCTTTTGAACGTTGACCACCTTGCATTTCGTAGAGAAGATAGAGGACGCCCTTCCACCTTTGAAGAATTTACTACATCTTTTCGTAGCGTAAATGACATGGTTGGTAACCAAGGACTTTTAACTTTATCTCTCTGCCTCATAGCCCGACGAGGTTTAGATTTGGTGAGTTGTTTTCGAGATCTGGAGGAGCTGCTCCATGGTCGATTTGTGTCCTTGGTGGACCAGCAAGTCGCATCGTCTGCATCTATTGCCAAAAGATCTTGCCTAGCTTGTTCTCGCGTGCGCTTTAATTCGTTTGGAATAATTTTCACAGCCATTTCGCTATTATCATTTGTCGTAGGACAATCATTTTTATCGACTTTATCAGATTCTTTGGCATTGTTTTCATCGTCTTCATTAGCTTTTAAATTTGCAGCGTGTATACTCAGATTTGCCTTTGGCATAATGTTATGAGTTATATTTCCCTGTTTGACGCGATGGGGTACACTATTTCGCTTCTTCTCGTTAAGATTGATAAAATCATTAGTAGCATCAGAATTACCATCCCATCGCTCTAAGGCATGCGGGTTTCCTGTTCCCGACATATCCATTTTTCCCAGTACTCCCGGGCTGTCTTCAAGTAATGTGAAATTGGTCCCATCTGTGTTGTTAACAACAGAAACTTTTGACGCTTTTGCTGTTATCTGCGCCAAGGAATCAATAAAATCCCCAGAGACTCTAAGGTTTGATGAACTTAGAAATCGTTTCACGTTATCTTCATGAAGAAGATACGTATCCCTATCTTCTTTGCTGAGGCTAACTAGGAGGCACTGGTCATCGCTCTTTACTCGCAGTTTTACCCGATGATGTAATTTACTAGGCTTTTCGAGACCGCGTTGTCTTGAAGGCATAATTACCACACTCTAAAACCTGCCTTACAAATCAGTGGCGTCTTTTCGCTCTCCCAATATTTTTGGTAGCACCAGCTTCCAAAATGATACACTTGAGATCAAACCGTAAAAGGTTATAAGAATCAAAAAGAACAACCAATACCACACGGAGAGATTGAAGACAGACCCGTAGGTTCTTGATTCTTCTCGCCTTAGCAGCTTTTCCTTCCTTTTCAAATACTCTTTGTACTTTGTCTGAGATTTGCGTTCTGGCACCTTTAAGGTATTCAATAAATCTTGTCCACGCGCGAACATTCTTTACGTTTCATTTATTAGTAACGCAGAGTTCCTGTGTCATGTGGTTTTCCGTGTGCAATGGCACCTCCAACGATCAAGAGAGATGCTTAATAACAATACTAAAGTAAGAAGAAGAGGAGGCCAAATAATAGAGGAGGAGAAAGTCGTTGTTGTGGAACACACCACTACTACTATCTGTCATCTACTATTGAAACTAATATAAATAATTATGGTAGTATTGTAGGAAAGAAAATTGTTTATTATTTACTTCGGACTGGTAACGTTAATATGTGCACATCATATTGAGGTAATATATTTGCCATGAAAATGCCGAGCCACATTCACACACCTCGTACTAGTAGTAGTATA
>LT658485.1:0-28755 GCA_900128575.1 Stramenopiles sp. TOSAG41-1
GTTACAGCCAAAAGTCTGTTGACGTCATCGACTGATGTATGGTGCCATGCGTATGAATTTTCATGGATCGATCTAATAGACGGCTTATGTTAACTTGCATCGCTCTTCCACAACAGATTTCATTTCTTTCTAATTGTCAATCTATGCAAAATGGTAACTATATCAATCTATGCAAAATGGTAACTAGATCGATAACACTGAATGTTAGCAGTCGAAGGAAAAGTCTGGGGCAACAATTCAATGACGACGTAGCAACAACAACAACAATACAATGTAAAAAATTATCTTTTCTCCCACCGGCTTTCACTCTCTGCAAAAAAAAGATAGAGGAGACAGCCGTCGAGGCGCAACATTTATAGGTATAATTTAGTACGAACATGGTATTCTAAAATACACTTTTTCGTTTCCTACCACCGGTGCATGCAGCAGCATTTTTTTTCTCCAGACAAGTGGTATATAGTGTTTGATGATGAGAGGATTATTTATCAGTTATTCTTATTACTTTTACAATGTAAATAAATGCTACCTACTACTACTGCCATATTATCTGTAATCAAAATATATATAAAAGGAGGAGGAGGTGGGAGGATAAGGAGTAGAGGAGGGTTTCTCTTTTTATTTTTTAATTTATTATATTTATTACTGCACTGACGACTGTAATAATAAATTACTATATTTCATTTATTGTTGTCATATACTAACTACATCAATGTATCAAACTACTTCTGTCCTTTTTTTAGGAACGCGAAGATAAAGTTAAAAGTGAGATTCTTTATAATACGAATAGACTGTTTCAAATGGAAACAGGTGTGGCAATGAGTCTCAAATCAACGATGTCCATATCCTCTGCCACTGGTAGGACAGGTCTCAAAAAGAGAAACTACGTCGATACTGTGCGCAATAGTGAAAACAGCAAAGCACCAGTATTTCTTATATCTTTTTTAAAGCGTGAAGTTCTTACAAAGACTAGTGTTAGCATTATTGCGTATACGTTGCGAAACCTGTCCGATGCTATAATATCCCTACTTGAGAGAAACAAGTTATCGTGGCGTAAGGAATTCACGAACTTGAAGAGCGAAGAATTTATTCTTACGTTGGCCATAAAGTACAAGTCGAAACCCAGTGTTGTCGCACCAGCGCTGGAGATTGTGGCAAGTATGGTTGGCGACCCAGTTAATAACAAACTGCAAAATTGTTTATTTGCAAACTTTAGAGATCTTGCTCTTTTTTCTTTCAATTATTACGGCTCAAACGAAGACGTTCTTGAGCAATTATGTAAAGCAATTGGTTACTTTGTAATTGGCATTCCTCCAAATAGACAACTTCAGCTGGAATTCTTCAACGCTGGAATACTTGGTTCAATTTTAAGTGTTATGAAAAGGCACAGAAACAAAAGGTGGGTGCAAGCAGAAGGCTGTTGCGCTTTATTGTTGCTAGCCTTTGACTGTAACACCAATCGTCGAAGAATTTTAAAATTAGGTGGTTTACAGGCAATTAAAATAGCAATAAAGAGCTTCCCCTATGATATAAATGTTAGCAAGTATGCGCGGTTAGCAAAAAAAGAAATTTCCGTACTAGAAAAAATATCGATCCATCACTCGGCAACCTTAGAAGCTCGCAGCGACATAGACGCCAGCCAAAATTCAGTCAACAATGAGAGGAAAACGCATGGCAAACACAGAAGTAGCTATGAAGTAGTAGAAAGAAGTGAGGTTGAATTCAAAAATATTATTTTAAATACCAAATCTTACCGGAGAGATGATATTATCAAAGGCCGACTAAGTATACAAGTGAATCCAACGTTTTTCAAAGGTGAGTGTATAGGCCAAAACTATTCCTATTGTGTTCAAACAAAACCTGAAGCCACAATAGACATGTTAGAGCCTTTGGCAGAATTTGGGGCGAAAAATGTTGAGGTCAGAAATAAAATAGCAAAACTGGGTGGTGTGAAAGCTGTCGTTGACGGAATGATAGCAAGGCAGAACAGTATCAAAGTTCAAAGGAACGGCGCTCTTGTACTATATTATCTAGGAAAAGGAAATCGAAAGATATGCTCTACAATAGTTAAACATGGTGGTATGCAGGTATTAAAGAATGCAAAAGAAAATTTTCCAAATGATCCATACATATTGCGTTGGGTCCGACTAGCTTTAGGTGAAATTGAAGCATATGCATAAGATTTCTACAGTTCTACTTGTGCCAGATTTAAATAAGTTAATATAAAACATGGAGAAAAATTTAGTCAATCTTCTTCATCATCTTCATCGTCCTCTTCGTCGTCGTCTTCCTCTTCCTCTTCTTCATCTTCGACTTCCTCTTCTTCATCTTCAACTTCCTCTTCTTCATCTCCAACTTCCTCTTCTTCATCTCCAACTTCCTCTCCGTCATCTACCTCACCTGCTACTGCATTTTCATCTTCTTCGCCATCTTCTACAATACCTTTCTCGCTAGCGATATTTAACTCTTCTTCTGCTTCAACTACCGACCGATTTTCATCAGCATGGTCTCCATTGTTTTGTTTTGGTGGTGTTTTACGCTGTAAAAAACCTCTTGCTCTTGCTTGGACTTTCACAGCAGCCTGGTTCATTTCCGTCGCCATCGCTATCGGGTCTTTTGGGGGATCGTTTGCCGTGGAATCACCTTTTGCTTCCACTGTAAGTTGTTGCTTGCTGGCTGCCAAACGAGCTGCTTCGGTATTTAAAATTCTATCGTCTGGATCCTTATAATCGCTATTCATGATAATACCTCTTTCGTCACGCTCAGCATATCGGTCAACAAGTCTCCTGCTTGAATCTGGTTTTCTCCCCGGCTTAGTATTTTTGGCAGATGGAGGTGTCATATACCCTCTACCGCTCCAGCTATCCAATGATTCATCTACTTCGTCGAAAGTAAAATTCGGCGATTTTTTATTCCTTTGGCTGTCAATACGTGGCAAAACAGCATTGCCGGTGGCGCGAGATCTTTTGCTTGAATTCCGAACGCTGGTCCGTGTACTTCCGACTATCGTACGGCGTGGTGAACGGAATTTTTCTCGATTTTGTTGTGTATATTTTGATCGAACTTGGGGGCTCATTTGGAGTTGCTTTCTCACTTGTCGTAGTTGCCTTTGGGCAGAGTCAGCAGCGTCTTCGGCTTCTTGCCTCGATTGCTCCATCAAATTCATAGTTTCAGAATACGTATTCAATTCGCTTCTTTGAGAATTTACTTTACGTTGCAAATCTCTATTAACTTCTTCGCATTTATTCAATTGATCTTTCATATTTTTCAACTGTCGTGTTTTCCGTTTGTTGTTTCTTTCCGCTCTTCGCGCAGAGTCCTCTAACAATGCGCATTCTTGGCGCATTGCATCTGTCTCGCTACGCAGACCTGATATTGTAGATTCTTTTGCGTAAACAGTTTCTTTTAATCGTCTTATTTCCCGGTCTCGGTGTTGCAATAATTTTGACAACTCCTCTATCTCCGCATAAGCCTTTTCTAGTCTAATTTGGAACTTCACGGTATTCACATAATTCCCATCATTTCCTGCTCCACTTTGCCTTCCAGTACTTGAAATACGACTCACTCCACGAACTCGTTTGCTCTTGGCACTCTTGATGTTTTCTTCAAGGCGGTGTGCCGCATCAGTGCTTATCGTCTTCAAACTGTTTGGCAATGACATAATGCTTTCGTCGTCATCTTCTTCTTGAAGCTTGAATGCACTATCTACCATTTCATCCGTTTTTTCAGCATGCTTGATCATAGTAGAAAGACTGCTCTTAAGAGATTCTGTGTCTCCATTCAAATCCTCATTTTCAACTTCGAAATCAGCCTCTGCATTTGCCTCTTCGCTTGGCTCGTCCTCGCCTTCCAAGTTACCGAGCTGTTCACGAACTCTCAAGGCGTTTTCCCGTGCAGCTACTTCATCGTCAAGATCTGTGTCTGGGTTTTCAACAACGCCACTTTCTTCGGTCTGTATCTCCTCTATATTATTCGTTGGTGGTTCTACTGCATCATCTTTTTTTTCTGAATCGGCCACTTCATCAATTTCTCCTTCCTCTACTTCTTCCGTTTCTTCAACTTGGCTATTGTCTACTTGATCAACCTCCTGGGTTTCTACGGTTTCGTCGGTTTCGACAAATGCCCGCCATTCGACTTGATCAATAGTGAATATATCAGCAGTGATCGGCTGGCCTTCTTCTGTATTTTCACGCGCTTTCTCGAAAGCTTCCTTGAAATAAATGTCATATTTTTCATCGACAGGAATGGAAGTGCCAAATCTATCGTTATAGTCACCTACACTTAGATATGATGCGTTCGGTGATCGATGGTAGTCTACGTAACCTTCCATATTTTAGTCTACGATGCCACAGACCCTCCTTTAGAAAATTGGTCCACAGTATGAGCTCGTGTGTGGACAACAACAAAAATAACGCGCAAGTTAATTAGAATTATGTGCGAATACGCGGGTGGCTAAACACATCTACGTCTCCAAGTGGATCCAGCGCTTTTCTCTCTTGTTTTCTTCTTCTCGCGCTCGCTGATACTTCCCATTATTATCACTACTACTACACTACAATCAACTAGAGCGGTATTATTTTGTCTAATTTTTTCAATCAATGATAGATAGTTTTGTTAGTGTGTATTCCTATTGTTATTAATATTTATTATTATTACAACAATTATATTTATTGCGGCGCCGAGTAGTGTGATATATACCAATTTCGTGTGTTTTTTTCTGTACTACTACTACGACTGGTTAAACAGTCACACACTCATTTATTACTATCACACTATTGTCTGTGGATCGTGGATGATGATGAGGCAGTTCATTATTGCACCATCTCCCCGAATTCATAGGCATACATGGTCGGAACACTACACAGACAGCCATGATGACAGACGATTCCAACCTTCCTTGCATGGAAAAAACAACGAAACCCCTATGTTTGATCATCTAGGATATCCATTAGGAGACTACGAAGACCCGTACACAGTCGCCAGCACCTACGTTAAACTCCATCATATTCCACACGGCAACATAAACAGACCGTCACAACATCGAGAGATACTATCATCGGGATAGCATAGGCAACTTCTCCACGGCGGTATAGCCTCCCGGTCTCCTGAGTATATTGATGCGTATACATAGGTGGAGGAGACTCCTATTGAGTGGCATAGTCTCCCGGTCTCATGAGTATATTGATGCGTATACATAGGTGGAGGAGACTCCTATTGAGTGGCATAGTCTCCCGGTCTCCTGAGTATATTGATGCGTATACGTAGGTGGAGGAGACTCCTATTGAGTGCGCGACGACCTGTTTGTACTTACTATTAGCACTAGTCGTCGAGCGTTCATCTTCTTTCTTCTTTCTTCATGTTGTTGATTTAAATTTTTTTTTTTTGTGTCAGTGCAGTTTTGAAAACACAACAAACAACGATGGCGTTTGTTTTTTTTGTATCTCATTATTGTTAGTCGTTATTGAAAAAATTGTTTATTTATTATTATTTTTTATTTGTATTGTTGTTTTTTTGTTGTGTCTTTGTTCATCATATTTTAACATTAATTTTATTTACTTCTTTTTTATATTTTTTATCTGTACATTATTATATTGTAGTAGTATTATGTCTACTGATCCTTTTTTGTTGTTCTTCTTCCTTCTTCCTTCCTCCTCCTCTCTCCTCTTTCTCTGTTGTGTGAATTCAAAATTGAAGCAACGCCAGGCTGAACCACGTCCACAGCTTCGCGTTACACTATAATATAAGTTCTGGAGAAGCCTTGTGACACCGCAACAGCAAATAGAGCGATGGATCTCAGCGATTCATTTTCTTCGCTTGATGAGTCTCTAGATGAAGTCATTGACATCACCAACGAAAACGTGCCGACCAACACGTCTCGTAACGGTAGGAGTGCTAGTGTAACTGGAACTGAAGGTACAAACTATGGCAGGGACCGCTCGAAGCAAAAGCTCGTGTGGAGCAACAAGCACAATCAGTTGCGACATCGGTTTCAAGCATTTGAGCGCGACTTGAAAAGTAGATTTTATACCGGGAACGTGCAAGAGATTAAAGAAGTTGCTTCATCTTTGGCTAGTGACCAGCAAAAGCTTTTCCTAAAGCGAAAAGCCACAAAAGGTAAACTGGTCGACAAGTTGGATCGACTACAACAATCACAAAGACATCTAAAGAAGCAGATCGACATCGTAGTAGGAGACAATTATGGCCGCGGTACTTATGAGATTAAAAATTTGCACAGTGCATTCGATAAGTTGGAGGCGGACATTGACCTTTTTAAAAGGGGTCAACGTGTTGAGTACAACGAGCTACTACACCAGGAAACGACCCTGGAAAAAGAAATTTTTGATTACAATAAGCGATTCGAGACGTGGGTTGCCGCAGATCGTAGTTGTGGGCGTGCATGGGACGAAATCATGGCACCCTCGTCTGCCAAAAAATCCAAAAAGTACACAACTCCTACAAAGGAAAAGACTGTAAAGGGCATCCGTTCAAGTGACAAACGCCCAGCGGCGTTGATCAACATTGAACGTAAAATAGAGAACGATGGAAGTGCAACAGGTGGATGGACTGCACGCGACCACGCATTGTTCCTTCGGATGCTTTCAAAGTACCAACTTCGCAGTGTTGTACATTGGCTGGTTGAGAAATCGAAAGGAGAAGAGGAAGATATGCCTTTGCTCTCTCGCGGGCTCGAAGGCAGAGTAATGGATATGTTGCATAACTTAGCGGAACGTCTACCTACGAGGACTATCGAACAAATTCGCAGCCATTGGAAATGGCACTGCACACATGAATGCCGTTTAGAGAAAAAGAAGCAACTGGTCCGTGAGTGGCGTGACGCCAAAAATAATTTCCATGGAAGTGTGGTTGATGGCAAAAATTCTGTGGACTCATCATTTCAATCTGCGGATAGTGACCTGAATGGTAGCATTGTGAGCAGCGCAAACGCGCTAACACCAGGGTCTAATAAATCCTACGAGGAAAGGATGAAGACGAAGAAAGCAATACTGGAGTGGAAACGTGAAAAGATGGCGAAAGAGCAGGCGGAAAAGGAAAGGAAGGAAGAGAAAGCGTTAAAGGAAGAACTTAAAAGGCGAAAAGATAGGGAAAATCGCATGATGTTAAAAGAATCAATTGCGATGTACAAGCTACAAAAAGAGGCAGAAAAAGCGCAACGTGAGGCTGTCCGTGAGGTAATATTGACAGCAAGGGGGGAAGGAAGGCGTCGAAGACCACCAAGCAGCGAGACTTTGAGGCGCAATCATGAGAGAAACATGAAAGGAGTTTACATCAAGAGACAACGTGCGCTCCAAAAACAGAAGGAAAAGGAAGATCGAAAGAAACGACTGAATAGAATTGCAGAATCTGTAGCTCCAAGGGCGATTCATGTAGACGTTACTCGTCCTACCGCTGCTGCAATGAGACAACGCAAGACAGTAGATGAACTTGACCGTGCTGAAGAGCTTCGTAGGGGGCGTCGTGCGCATGGGAAAAGATATTTCAGCCATACGGGTGCAGAGCATGCACGTGGAAAATCATATACTTTTGCATCATTCTCTGGTAAAAAAGTGCCAAGCTGGACAAAAGGCATTCGTGGTTAGGTTTCGTGACAAAATTGTTTTTCATATTTTGTACGCGCATTTTACTAGTTTTATGTAATGACTGAGTGTATGTGGAATCGTTCTCGGGGTATTATCGTGTGTGTTTTTATACCGTGCAGGATTTATTTAAACAAATACAAAAGTAAAAGAATACTTGTACAATATATATGTGTATATACGGACTCGTACTCGTAAATATATACACGAGTATATAATAAACTTTATTTCGCAGTGCAAAAGACGCTGTGCACATACCATACTCAAACTTCATTAAACGCTGCCTCGTGCACACGAAGGTTTGCGATATATATGAGTATAAGGCGATGGATTCGAGCTCCTACCACTATCGAGTATCATTTATGAACAACCCGTCACGTCGCTTGTTTTTGGGCTTCCTGGCGGACCCTTGCCTCATAGGCTGCTTTGTTGGTTTTGCAAAGTTGGTATGGCTCTCTTTGAGCTGGGTCGTCAAGATTAGGCTCGTTCAGCAAGTCTTGGATACCCAGCAAAATTTGTCTGATCGTGATTGTTGGTTGCCATCCTTTATCCGCATTTAAAATGCTTAAACAAACTGTACCTGAGGGGTAAACGTTGGGATGGTATAGGACGGGAGTAAACTTGCATACAGGCGGTGCAACAGGATATTCTTCGGTAAAGTTCATTCGCAACTTGTACGTTCCCCCTTCCCATGGAGTTCCTTTTTTACCTGGAATACCACATTCCCATACCATTAAATTTGTAGATCCATCGGAATTTTTTCCAGCCTTGAATCAACACGTGTAGTGATAAAGTTTGTTCATGGGTGAATGAAGATTTAAAAGAATTTTTGTTAGTCTGGCAATACAACGCTTCGGGAATATACTAGTTCTACTTACTCTGGCATAGAATCCGAATGGGTGCTTCTTTCTCCAGGCTTTTCTTTCCTCTCGCAGTCTTCCTGTGGCTATTCCTGACATCTTGTGAGCAAAATCGACCTTAGATCGGTGAACACTGTATCTTTACGGATGGATTTTCTAAAGTGATGGCCTTCTGCGCTTCCCATCGTGTATTGTAAAGGATAAGAGTAGGTGTCGTTCCTTCATCATAACAACCGCACCACTCATCCTTTTTCCTCCTCCTCCTCCTCCTCTTTTCTTTCTTATTTATTTTATTATTATTATTTGTTTTGTTGTTTGCTATAATATAATCATCGTCGTAATTATCAATCGTGTTGTTTTTTTGGTGTTTTAAAATTTATTTTTTATTATTATTTATTTCAATTATATTTTCATGTTAAATTATTATTTCATTCATATAATTGAAATTACTACTTATACTATTACTATTCCTCTTTTTCAAATAAGATAGAATAATAATATAATAAAGAAGAAGAAAGGGGACGGAAGGGAAAGAAGCAACATTAGGTTTCAATACACTACGTCAGATGAAATAAAGTAGAAGAAAAGTAGCAAATCATCATATTATTATTATGGAAAATAGAAGAAAATAAAAAAAAGGAGAGATGGAAAAGGGATACAATAAATATAATACTGTATAGTATAAGAAAACACAAAAAAAAGTAAAATAAAGTGAATGATGAATGATGATTAAAAAGTTGTCTCATCATGTTAATGTTGTTGTCATCATTGAACACTCTGCTAGGGAGTGTAAGTATTGTTATTATTATACACACAGTAGGCTATTATTATACATACAGTAGTGCTATTGTTATTATTATTTATTATTACAGTATTTTATTCTTCTTTCTTCTTCTTTCTTCTGGCTGGTGCTGGCTGCTTGCTGTCCATGAAAAATAGGATCGCACACACGACTCACAGCCATACACCAGAGTGCTTATACCTTGTTTCAAGCATCGGCTTACGACATCTGCAGCATTATGGCTGACACCGAAGATGATGAAGAAAACAGTGATATTATTGTCCCCCCCCCTGTGGTCATAGAAATCATCCTCAAGACAGCCACTTTCGTTGCTAAGCACGGTAGAGCGTTCGAGGAGAAAATATCGAAGAGTGGACAAGGCACCAAAACAAAATTTCAGTTTCTAGACCCAACAAACCCATACCACGCATATTATGAAAAGCAGATTCAAAATTTAATCAAAAAAGACGAAGAGCCGTCTGCGGGGCCTAATGGCTTGAACGGGATTTCTTCAGGTGTTGTTGCGACTGAGAATAGGGAAAAGGGTGAAGCCACTGCTGTTGGCGCTAGCGATGACAAAAGTGAAAATATCACGAAGATTGAACCTGTCGATATGAACACATCCAATGTCGGGACTAAAGCAATTATATCATTGCTTGCGAAGATTCCGAATGACAGGAAGGAATCGGCGACATCAAGCCGTTTTGAAGTAGAGCACCCAGGGACGGTTTCCAACCTGCTCGTTGATATCATCAAGCTAAGCGCCCAATACACTGCTATTGCTGGGCAAGATTTTTTACCGGGGCTGCTGGCAAGAGAAAGCAATAATGTACAATTCAGCTTTTTACAGCCTGGCACTCCATATTTTAATTATTTTACTTCTATGGTGGACTCGTATACGTTGGCTTTGAAGCCTGACGAGTCGATATTGGACAGAATAAAAAGATATGGTGCGATAGGTAGCGGTGCTCACGACGGCATGGAGTGCTTGAAAGAATGTGTAGCAAAGTATCATGAAGAAAAAAACATTCCGATCCTGCAGGCAGATAGTGATGGTGACAAAAGTGTTGATGGGTTGGTAGTTGATTGGCACGATTTTGTCCTAGTTCAAACAATAACATTCGAGGATGAACAAAAAGATGATGACGGTAGCATCGGTTCGAAAGCGGCAGCAATGGATTCTAACGCTCGGTTGTTGGGAGACAATGTACATATTGTTGCTACCACTGAAGCTGTTGTTAACAAAACCGATGGCAATCAAGATATGGATGGCCAAGACAACGATATGACAATGGTCTCAGATGATGAAGCTGATCCAGTGGATGTGAATGTACAAAGTGTCAATAGGAATGAAAAGGATCGGTCAGACGACGCAATGTCAGAATCCGACGATGACGATAATCTGGATGCAAATCAAGATGAAGGTGGAATTGAAGTTGTAACCGATTATCGGCCAAACATATCTGGGCGTATTCTGCCTTCTCAAAATGTAATTGATCCAAAATCTGGGATGGCAGTCGCTGTAGGAAATATAGAGGAACATATGAGAGTAGAATTGATGGATCCCAAGTGGAAAGAGGAACAAATCAGAGCTGCAGAGAAAAGGAAAAACACCAATGTTGCAGATGGCTCCAGTATTAGCCAAAATTTGGCTGCTTTTGCGAGCAAACGGCAAAAGATTGAAAAGGGGGATAATTGAAGCAGGCTGGTTCCTAGTTTACGTAAAAATGCTGTGTTTAGTAAATACTCTAATTAATTGAATATCGTAGGCATAAAAATTTTTTAAAAACCCCCATTAAAACTCCAAAATAATACATGTTATTTTTTTTTTATTTCTAGTACTGTTTTATTCGGTATAATTTTTTTTATTATGCTCGCAACGGTCGCTCTCCGACAACGATTCATGACATCACTAATGGGTTTTTTTGCTTCTTTCTAGCTGCTTTTATGCGTTCATCCCAATTTTTCCAATACTGGCATTCAGTCAATGCATGCTTTACAGATGTCTTGTAGGTTATAAATGCATTACAGCCCGCTTTAGGGCATTTGAAGGCTTTCTCAGCGCACCAACTTTTCATGTGATTCTTTAAATCCTGTTTGGGTAACATGATCTGACACTGTGGGCATTCTTGCATACCCCTCTTGCTAATTGCCGCCTTAGCATCCTTATCGCGCCGCTTCATTACTTTGCACCATTCGTCCAAATGTAACTGAACTTCCTCTCGGAGAACGCGCGCGTTGCAACCCATGACAGGACAAGGGACAGGGAAACGACCACATACTTTCTGGTGCTGCCTTAGACCAGTGAGAGTATCTTGATATTCCCCACCACAATTCAAAGGACATTTGACAACTTTTGCATGCTCTTCATATCGTTTCAAATATTTGTGACGCTTTCGAAGCAAAGGACACCCCTCTGGCTCCCATGACGTTTCTTGAGTTACTGCGTTGTAATAATAATCCGCGCCTGTCGAAGGGTCGCGAAGTTTTTCCCATAGGGTTTCATGCCTTTCCCGGTATATTGCGTAAATTTCTTGGTTGCAACCTGTAATTCTACACTTGACAATTCTATTTGGGCATTTCTCTTTTTTGTGATCTACCACCTCTCGTGCCGTCAGTTCGGCGCCACATCCAAATGGACAGTCTATAATCTCCTCTCCCCATGACAGCATTTCGTCACGCGCTTGCTTCACTTTACAAAAACGCTCTTCATGAATTTTCCGTACGTTCATCCTTATCATTTCCTTACACCCAATATTTCTACATTGAACCAAACGATTTGGACACTCATGCTTCTCATGCCTTGCCATATCCTTAAGTAACAACAATTTTCCACAACCAAATTTGTGATGTGGCGAACATTTCACTGGCACTTGCCGTCGCTGCCGAGATGATTCTGCCATACTCTTTTGCCTCAAACCATACTTGCAAACCTTCACATGGTCCTCAAGCAACTTAAATTGTAATTGTTTATTACAAGCAGGTGCGTAGGGACATGAGACGAGTCTATTGGGGCACACTAATGTTTGATGTCTTCCTAAATCATTTCTTCGTATCGCTGCACCACACTTTAACGGGCAAGATACTATACGTGCTTGTCCTCCATCATTCTTACCGTTTTTAATCAGCTTTAACTGAAGCTTTGCAAACTTACATAATTTCTTTTCATGCTCAGCAAGCTTTGAAAATGGTATCTTCTTTATGCATCCCGGATTTCTGCACTGCATTAGTCTTTCAGGACATAAAAATTCCTCATGATACTTTCTTTGACGCCTTTTGACCTCCTGGGAGCAGAGAATGCATTTAATCACTTCATCTGCACTATTGACATTCAAAGCCTCGGGTCTGGCATAGCTATGATTATTTGGGACGCGTTGAGTATTCCATAAAGACGAGGAAGAAGCACTCAATTTTTTTTCATACTTTTTTCGTGGTTTAGAGTTCGGCTTTGCGCTTTTGCTGCGAATTGCAAGATTCATTGTTTTTCTCGTTGATTTTGTAATGGACGTGTAAGGTCGCTTGTACATCGACGGCGAGGGCAGCGACAGTTTCTGGGTGGCAGTACTTTGACGTAGTTTTTTAAACGGCTTCGTCTTCTCCATCAGCTGCTTCATAGCGAAAAGTTCTTCCGAAACTTGAAAACTCTCCAACGATAATCTAGTACTAGAGGTAAAAATGCTGGCATTTTGAGAGCTGGTTAATGGTACCTTATTCTCGTTATATACGAAAGTCATATTGCCTTCTCCGCGTTCTCTATTTCTCATTTCGTCATATTCGACTGTCCCGGGAAGTGCTACTCTTTGACTATCAGCAAGGGACGACAGCGTTTTCTGCTGCCGTTTTTTGCTCATAGGTGTCCATATGACCCTGGACTTATAGACACCTCGGTCACTGGCTGATTTTTTCATAGCGCTTCTCCGGGGACGATCGTATTGTTTGGTCGCCTTGTGCTCGAAACCTTCATGCGCGCATGGGTTTGTGCATCATCACATGTAATCTAAATCCATTTACATTATTATTAATCGTCGTGGTGTAGTAGTATTTTATTATTAATTATTATTATTATTGAGGAGGTTAAAAGGTGCGCAACGATGATATGATGATGTGCTCTTGTTCGTTAGGGACTACAACACTCTCTCCCATTCTTTTATTTCTTATTTTACCATTAATACCAATAATAATACTAATGCATTACCCATACTAAAATAGAGTGTTTCATATTACCTTATCATCTGCGCGAATCATCTTGATATCCTCCCGACAAAGGCACAGCTATAATCAGGTGTTATAATTAACAAGTAAGGTAACGCATCATAGGAGGGTGACGTAGCGAAACTACTCCTTATTTATTTTATGCTATTCATTTCCTTGATTCAAGTACAAAACTTCTGTTGTTGTTGTTTCTGTTGGTTGTATCTTTCTCCTTCATCATCATGCTCTCTCCCATGTTTAGATGATAGTAGATAGTATAAGTATTATTAAATATCTTTTCATCAAACTAGTTTCACTAGTAGTGGTGGTGCTATTAAAAAAAAAAGTGTAATAGTAGTGTGTAAATATGAGGAGGGCAAGAAGAAGAAGAAAGAGGAGGAGAGAGCTTTCTTCAGCCATGCACGCACCGCAACTACCCCTTGCACTGCACTACCGATAAATTCACGAATTTACTATATTTCTGTCACATTCGTAAGAGTATTCCACGGCACAATATGGCTTCACTGACCAGATTAAAGGCGGTCGGTAAATTAAAGCCTTCTTCTACGGTGCTGATGGTATGCGACATTCAGGAACGTTTTAAAAGTGTTATTCACGAGTGGGACAAAATGGTAACTGTCTCAAAAACCATGATTGATGCGGCTAATATTATGCAAATGCCTGTTGTTGTCTCCGAGCAATACCCAAAGGCATTTTTGCACACGGTAAATGAGATACAGTCGTCTTTTGATAAGTCGGCGAAAATTTTCGAGAAGAAAAAGTTTTCAATGCTGACGGAGGACTGTAAGAAACATCTCCAATCTTTTAAAACTGAAAAAAAAACAGCAATAGTTGTTGGCATTGAAGCTCATGTTTGTATCTTACAAACGTCTTTAGACCTGGCAGAGCTTGGATATGAAGTTCATGTTCTTGCAGATGGAGTCTCGAGCCAAAATCCTGATCACCATCGGCACGCAATGGATCGATTGCGACAGAGCGGCATTTATGTCACAACTAGCGAATCTATCCTATTTCAACTATGCGAGACAGCAGAATATGAACATTTTCGTTCGATAAGTAGTCTTGTAAAAAACCAAGCTGAAGCCTTGAAGTAGGAGGCATCGTTGTGAATAAGAGTTGATTAAGTTGCAAAATTAATTGCGGCGATAATGTAGTTTGTTTGGCTCATACAGTTGATTGAAGCATATTATGCAACCTTTCAGATTTTGCAGCCGAAGCCTGAACCAAGAAGAATCTGCTTTTACTTAAGTAAACTGTTGGAGAATTGAAATACATTGATTATTCCTATACTATTATACGTGCGTTTTTCTATTAGTATATTTTTGCACAAGCGATACTATTAGTTATACGAAACACTTATTGTCTTGTGCAATAATGTATTTAAGGAATGCATAAGTAGCTTGTGCATTCGAGAAGCCTACGTTTTGCTACTAGGTATAATTAGTGTAGCAACATTATACTTACTGGACCACGTGGCACGACTTGTTTTGAAAACTGACTTGCTGCTGCTGCATGCCATTCATTGCACCACCCACCATAGTAGTAGTTAGTATTACCACACCATAATAAGGACCGTCAGCTTTCCTTCTTTCCGGTTCATGCGGCACGAGTATCCCCTGTGCCGACAATCAGCTACAGAAGCAAGTAATACTACAGCATCGACTGGGTGAGAAGCCTCGACACTAATTGACAGGTGAATATATATATTTGAGCCTTGTGAAACTTATATAAAGCATGGACGAAAGTGACATTGTACAAAACGCGTTGGCCAAGTCCGAGGAGGATGGAATTGAAATTGAAGAAGTTACGGATGACGTAGAGCGCCAACCCAGCTCTGCTCTAGAGGAAAATATCATGAACAAAGGAAAGAATGCATACTATTATGCGCATGCCGGCAATTTAGGAAAGGGTGCGGATAAAAAAAATTTAGGTGGTGCGCCCCGCTTACTAACGCGCACGGAGAGTAAAAAGGATGACAGTGTCAAAAGCAGGCGCAAAAACAACATTACAGACTACTCGTGGGCCGACTCGGACAAGAAAGTTTCAATTTACATAACGTCGCTTGAAAACCTGGGATCGATGGACCCTGATAATATTAAACTTGAAACGAGCAAGTTAGGCATGAAGTTGTCTCTGCTTGACTTGGAAGGCGAGGACTATATTTTGGAGATTCCAAACTTAAACGGTGAAATCAGGAAAGGTAAAACAAAATTGATCAAGGAAAAAAATAAGTTAATCGTATCGCTCTTTAAAAGCGAAGAATTTAGTTGGTACGATTTGCGCAAAGGTTAGGTAAGTGCAAATTTTTTAAATAATGATCATTTATGACTTATGTATGTATTAGGCAAATGTGCTTTCTTGGCATGAGTGGAACCTACTGTCGTTCAAAATGTAATGGTTTTTAGTGTTGTAACTAATGTATGCGATGCTCAAAAGAGCGTACGTAAGATAGGTCTCAAACTTAATACACGAAAAGTAAAAAATATTTGAAATATATAATACTGTGTCAACTTTTTCAAACACCAAAGATATACAAGGAATCAAACTAAAATTTTATTGTAATACCTCTACACACATCTCATTATTTTCATATTCGTATATTACGAAAAACAACTTTTCTTCTATTCCATGCCGAACTCTAAACCACGAAAAAAGTATGAAAAAAAATTGAGTGCTTCTTCCTCGTCTTTATGGAATACTCAACGCGTCCCAAATAATCATAGCTATGCCAGACCCGAGGCTTTGAATGTCAATAGTGCAGATGAAGTGATTAAATGCATTCTCTGCTCCCAGGAGGTCAAAAGGCGTCAAAGAAAGTATCATGAGGAATTTTTATGTCCTGAAAGACTAATGCAGTGCAGAAATCCGGGATGCATAAAGAAGATACCATTTTCAAAGCTTGCTGAGCATGAAAAGAAATTATGTAAGTTTGCAAAGCTTCAGTTAAAGCTGATTAAAAACGGTAAGAATGATGGAGGACAAGCACGTATAGTATCTTGCCCGTTAAAGTGTGGTGCAGCGATACGAAGAAATGATTTAGGAAGACATCAAACATTAGTGTGCCCCAATAGACTCGTCTCATGTCCCTACGCACCTGCTTGTAATAAACAATTACAATTTAAGTTGCTTGAGGACCATGTGAAGGTTTGCAAGTATGGTTTGAGGCAAAAGAGTATGGCAGAATCATCTCGGCAGCGACGGCAAGTGCCAGTGAAATGTTCGCCACATCACAAATTTGGTTGTGGAAAATTGTTGTTACTTAAGGATATGGCAAGGCATGAGAAGCATGAGTGTCCAAATCGTTTGGTTCAATGTAGAAATATTGGGTGTAAGGAAATGATAAGGATGAACGTACGGAAAATTCATGAAGAGCGTTTTTGTAAAGTGAAGCAAGCGCGTGACGAAATGCTGTCATGGGGAGAGGAGATTATAGACTGTCCATTTGGATGTGGCGCCGAACTGACGGCACGAGAGGTGGTAGATCACAAAAAAGAGAAATGCCCAAATAGAATTGTCAAGTGTAGAATTACAGGTTGCAACCAAGAAATTTACGCAATATACCGGGAAAGGCATGAAACCCTATGGGAAAAACTTCGCGACCCTTCGACAGGCGCGGATTATTATTACAACGCAGTAACTCAAGAAACGTCATGGGAGCCAGAGGGGTGTCCTTTGCTTCGAAAGCGTCACAAATATTTGAAACGATATGAAGAGCATGCAAAAGTTGTCAAATGTCCTTTGAATTGTGGTGGGGAATATCAAGATACTCTCACTGGTCTAAGGCAGCACCAGAAAGTATGTGGTCGTTTCCCTGTCCCTTGTCCTGTCATGGGTTGCAACGCGCGCGTTCTCCGAGAGGAAGTTCAGTTACATTTGGACGAATGGTGCAAAGTAATGAAGCGGCGCGATAAGGATGCTAAGGCGGCAATTAGCAAGAGGGGTATGCAAGAATGCCCACAGTGTCAGATCATGTTACCCAAACAGGATTTAAAGAATCACATGAAAAGTTGGTGCGCTGAGAAAGCCTTCAAATGCCCTAAAGCGGGCTGTAATGCATTTATAACCTACAAGACATCTGTAAAGCATGCATTGACTGAATGCCAGTATTGGAAAAATTGGGATGAACGCATAAAAGCAGCTAGAAAGAAGCAAAAAAACCCATTAGTGATGTCATGAATCGTTGTCGGAGAGCGACCGTTGCGAGCATAATAAAAAAAATTATACCGAATAAAACAGTACTAGAAATAAAAAAAAAATAACATGTATTATTTTGGAGTTTTAATGGGGGTTTTTAAAAAATTTTTATGCCTACGATATTCAATTAATTAGAGTATTTACTAAACACAGCATTTTTACGTAAACTAGGAACCAGCCTGCTTCAATTATCCCCCTTTTCAATCTTTTGCCGTTTGCTCGCAAAAGCAGCCAAATTTTGGCTAATACTGGAGCCATCTGCAACATTGGTGTTTTTCCTTTTCTCTGCAGCTCTGATTTGTTCCTCTTTCCACTTGGGATCCATCAATTCTACTCTCATATGTTCCTCTATATTTCCTACAGCGACTGCCATCCCAGATTTTGGATCAATTACATTTTGAGAAGGCAGAATACGCCCAGATATGTTTGGCCGATAATCGGTTACAACTTCAATTCCACCTTCATCTTGATTTGCATCCAGATTATCGTCATCGTCGGATTCTGACATTGCGTCGTCTGACCGATCCTTTTCATTCCTATTGACACTTTGTACATTCACATCCACTGGATCAGCTTCATCATCTGAGACCATTGTCATATCGTTGTCTTGGCCATCCATATCTTGATTGCCATCGGTTTTGTTAACAACAGCTTCAGTGGTAGCAACAATATGTACATTGTCTCCCAACAACCGAGCGTTAGAATCCATTGCTGCCGCTTTCGAACCGATGCTACCGTCATCATCTTTTTGTTCATCCTCGAATGTTATTGTTTGAACTAGGACAAAATCGTGCCAATCAACTACCAACCCATCAACACTTTTGTCACCATCACTATCTGCCTGCAGGATCGGAATGTTTTTTTCTTCATGATACTTTGCTACACATTCTTTCAAGCACTCCATGCCGTCGTGAGCACCGCTACCTATCGCACCATATCTTTTTATTCTGTCCAATATCGACTCGTCAGGCTTCAAAGCCAACGTATACGAGTCCACCATAGAAGTAAAATAATTAAAATATGGAGTGCCAGGCTGTAAAAAGCTGAATTGTACATTATTGCTTTCTCTTGCCAGCAGCCCCGGTAAAAAATCTTGCCCAGCAATAGCAGTGTATTGGGCGCTTAGCTTGATGATATCAACGAGCAGGTTGGAAACCGTCCCTGGGTGCTCTACTTCAAAACGGCTTGATGTCGCCGATTCCTTCCTGTCATTCGGAATCTTCGCAAGCAATGATATAATTGCTTTAGTCCCGACATTGGATGTGTTCATATCGACAGGTTCAATCTTCGTGATATTTTCACTTTTGTCATCGCTAGCGCCAACAGCAGTGGCTTCACCCTTTTCCCTATTCTCAGTCGCAACAACACCTGAAGAAATCCCGTTCAAGCCATTAGGCCCCGCAGACGGCTCTTCGTCTTTTTTGATTAAATTTTGAATCTGCTTTTCATAATATGCGTGGTATGGGTTTGTTGGGTCTAGAAACTGAAATTTTGTTTTGGTGCCTTGTCCACTCTTCGATATTTTCTCCTCGAACGCTCTACCGTGCTTAGCAACGAAAGTGGCTGTCTTGAGGATGATTTCTATGACCACAGGGGGGGGGACAATAATATCACTGTTTTCTTCATCATCTTCGGTGTCAGCCATAATGCTGCAGATGTCGTAAGCCGATGCTTGAAACAAGGTATAAGCACTCTGGTGTATGGCTGTGAGTCGTGTGTGCGATCCTATTTTTCATGGACAGCAAGCAGCCAGCACCAGCCAGAAGAAAGAAGAAGAAAGAAGAATAAAATACTGTAATAATAAATAATAATAACAATAGCACTACTGTATGTATAATAATAGCCTACTGTGTGTATAATAATAACAATACTTACACTCCCTAGCAGAGTGTTCAATGATGACAACAACATTAACATGATGAGACAACTTTTTAATCATCATTCATCATTCACTTTATTTTACTTTTTTTTGTGTTTTCTTATACTATACAGTATTATATTTATTGTATCCCTTTTCCATCTCTCCTTTTTTTTATTTTCTTCTATTTTCCATAATAATAATATGATGATTTGCTACTTTTCTTCTACTTTATTTCATCTGACGTAGTGTATTGAAACCTAATGTTGCTTCTTTCCCTTCCGTCCCCTTTCTTCTTCTTTATTATATTATTATTCTATCTTATTTGAAAAAGAGGAATAGTAATAGTATAAGTAGTAATTTCAATTATATGAATGAAATAATAATTTAACATGAAAATATAATTGAAATAAATAATAATAAAAAATAAATTTTAAAACACCAAAAAAACAACACGATTGATAATTACGACGATGATTATATTATAGCAAACAACAAAACAAATAATAATAATAAAATAAATAAGAAAGAAAAGAGGAGGAGGAGGAGGAGGAAAAAGGATGAGTGGTGCGGTTGTTATGATGAAGGAACGACACCTACTCTTATCCTTTACAATACACGATGGGAAGCGCAGAAGGCCATCACTTTAGAAAATCCATCCGTAAAGATACAGTGTTCACCGATCTAAGGTCGATTTTGCTCACAAGATGTCAGGAATAGCCACAGGAAGACTGCGAGAGGAAAGAAAAGCCTGGAGAAAGAAGCACCCATTCGGATTCTATGCCAGAGTAAGTAGAACTAGTATATTCCCGAAGCGTTGTATTGCCAGACTAACAAAAATTCTTTTAAATCTTCATTCACCCATGAACAAACTTTATCACTACACGTGTTGATTCAAGGCTGGAAAAAATTCCGATGGATCTACAAATTTAATGGTATGGGAATGTGGTATTCCAGGTAAAAAAGGAACTCCATGGGAAGGGGGAACGTACAAGTTGCGAATGAACTTTACCGAAGAATATCCTGTTGCACCGCCTGTATGCAAGTTTACTCCCGTCCTATACCATCCCAACGTTTACCCCTCAGGTACAGTTTGTTTAAGCATTTTAAATGCGGATAAAGGATGGCAACCAACAATCACGATCAGACAAATTTTGCTGGGTATCCAAGACTTGCTGAACGAGCCTAATCTTGACGACCCAGCTCAAAGAGAGCCATACCAACTTTGCAAAACCAACAAAGCAGCCTATGAGGCAAGGGTCCGCCAGGAAGCCCAAAAACAAGCGACGTGACGGGTTGTTCATAAATGATACTCGATAGTGGTAGGAGCTCGAATCCATCGCCTTATACTCATATATATCGCAAACCTTCGTGTGCACGAGGCAGCGTTTAATGAAGTTTGAGTATGGTATGTGCACAGCGTCTTTTGCACTGCGAAATAAAGTTTATTATATACTCGTGTATATATTTACGAGTACGAGTCCGTATATACACATATATATTGTACAAGTATTCTTTTACTTTTGTATTTGTTTAAATAAATCCTGCACGGTATAAAAACACACACGATAATACCCCGAGAACGATTCCACATACACTCAGTCATTACATAAAACTAGTAAAATGCGCGTACAAAATATGAAAAACAATTTTGTCACGAAACCTAACCACGAATGCCTTTTGTCCAGCTTGGCACTTTTTTACCAGAGAATGATGCAAAAGTATATGATTTTCCACGTGCATGCTCTGCACCCGTATGGCTGAAATATCTTTTCCCATGCGCACGACGCCCCCTACGAAGCTCTTCAGCACGGTCAAGTTCATCTACTGTCTTGCGTTGTCTCATTGCAGCAGCGGTAGGACGAGTAACGTCTACATGAATCGCCCTTGGAGCTACAGATTCTGCAATTCTATTCAGTCGTTTCTTTCGATCTTCCTTTTCCTTCTGTTTTTGGAGCGCACGTTGTCTCTTGATGTAAACTCCTTTCATGTTTCTCTCATGATTGCGCCTCAAAGTCTCGCTGCTTGGTGGTCTTCGACGCCTTCCTTCCCCCCTTGCTGTCAATATTACCTCACGGACAGCCTCACGTTGCGCTTTTTCTGCCTCTTTTTGTAGCTTGTACATCGCAATTGATTCTTTTAACATCATGCGATTTTCCCTATCTTTTCGCCTTTTAAGTTCTTCCTTTAACGCTTTCTCTTCCTTCCTTTCCTTTTCCGCCTGCTCTTTCGCCATCTTTTCACGTTTCCACTCCAGTATTGCTTTCTTCGTCTTCATCCTTTCCTCGTAGGATTTATTAGACCCTGGTGTTAGCGCGTTTGCGCTGCTCACAATGCTACCATTCAGGTCACTATCCGCAGATTGAAATGATGAGTCCACAGAATTTTTGCCATCAACCACACTTCCATGGAAATTATTTTTGGCGTCACGCCACTCACGGACCAGTTGCTTCTTTTTCTCTAAACGGCATTCATGTGTGCAGTGCCATTTCCAATGGCTGCGAATTTGTTCGATAGTCCTCGTAGGTAGACGTTCCGCTAAGTTATGCAACATATCCATTACTCTGCCTTCGAGCCCGCGAGAGAGCAAAGGCATATCTTCCTCTTCTCCTTTCGATTTCTCAACCAGCCAATGTACAACACTGCGAAGTTGGTACTTTGAAAGCATCCGAAGGAACAATGCGTGGTCGCGTGCAGTCCATCCACCTGTTGCACTTCCATCGTTCTCTATTTTACGTTCAATGTTGATCAACGCCGCTGGGCGTTTGTCACTTGAACGGATGCCCTTTACAGTCTTTTCCTTTGTAGGAGTTGTGTACTTTTTGGATTTTTTGGCAGACGAGGGTGCCATGATTTCGTCCCATGCACGCCCACAACTACGATCTGCGGCAACCCACGTCTCGAATCGCTTATTGTAATCAAAAATTTCTTTTTCCAGGGTCGTTTCCTGGTGTAGTAGCTCGTTGTACTCAACACGTTGACCCCTTTTAAAAAGGTCAATGTCCGCCTCCAACTTATCGAATGCACTGTGCAAATTTTTAATCTCATAAGTACCGCGGCCATAATTGTCTCCTACTACGATGTCGATCTGCTTCTTTAGATGTCTTTGTGATTGTTGTAGTCGATCCAACTTGTCGACCAGTTTACCTTTTGTGGCTTTTCGCTTTAGGAAAAGCTTTTGCTGGTCACTAGCCAAAGATGAAGCAACTTCTTTAATCTCTTGCACGTTCCCGGTATAAAATCTACTTTTCAAGTCGCGCTCAAATGCTTGAAACCGATGTCGCAACTGATTGTGCTTGTTGCTCCACACGAGCTTTTGCTTCGAGCGGTCCCTGCCATAGTTTGTACCTTCAGTTCCAGTTACACTAGCACTCCTACCGTTACGAGACGTGTTGGTCGGCACGTTTTCGTTGGTGATGTCAATGACTTCATCTAGAGACTCATCAAGCGAAGAAAATGAATCGCTGAGATCCATCGCTCTATTTGCTGTTGCGGTGTCACAAGGCTTCTCCAGAACTTATATTATAGTGTAACGCGAAGCTGTGGACGTGGTTCAGCCTGGCGTTGCTTCAATTTTGAATTCACACAACAGAGAAAGAGGAGAGAGGAGGAGGAAGGAAGAAGGAAGAAGAACAACAAAAAAGGATCAGTAGACATAATACTACTACAATATAATAATGTACAGATAAAAAATATAAAAAAGAAGTAAATAAAATTAATGTTAAAATATGATGAACAAAGACACAACAAAAAAACAACAATACAAATAAAAAATAATAATAAATAAACAATTTTTTCAATAACGACTAACAATAATGAGATACAAAAAAAACAAACGCCATCGTTGTTTGTTGTGTTTTCAAAACTGCACTGACACAAAAAAAAAAAATTTAAATCAACAACATGAAGAAAGAAGAAAGAAGATGAACGCTCGACGACTAGTGCTAATAGTAAGTACAAACAGGTCGTCGCGCACTCAATAGGAGTCTCCTCCACCTACGTATACGCATCAATATACTCAGGAGACCGGGAGACTATGCCACTCAATAGGAGTCTCCTCCACCTATGTATACGCATCAATATACTCATGAGACCGGGAGACTATGCCACTCAATAGGAGTCTCCTCCACCTATGTATACGCATCAATATACTCAGGAGACCGGGAGGCTATACCGCCGTGGAGAAGTTGCCTATGCTATCCCGATGATAGTATCTCTCGATGTTGTGACGGTCTGTTTATGTTGCCGTGTGGAATATGATGGAGTTTAACGTAGGTGCTGGCGACTGTGTACGGGTCTTCGTAGTCTCCTAATGGATATCCTAGATGATCAAACATAGGGGTTTCGTTGTTTTTTCCATGCAAGGAAGGTTGGAATCGTCTGTCATCATGGCTGTCTGTGTAGTGTTCCGACCATGTATGCCTATGAATTCGGGGAGATGGTGCAATAATGAACTGCCTCATCATCATCCACGATCCACAGACAATAGTGTGATAGTAATAAATGAGTGTGTGACTGTTTAACCAGTCGTAGTAGTAGTACAGAAAAAAACACACGAAATTGGTATATATCACACTACTCGGCGCCGCAATAAATATAATTGTTGTAATAATAATAAATATTAATAACAATAGGAATACACACTAACAAAACTATCTATCATTGATTGAAAAAATTAGACAAAATAATACCGCTCTAGTTGATTGTAGTGTAGTAGTAGTGATAATAATGGGAAGTATCAGCGAGCGCGAGAAGAAGAAAACAAGAGAGAAAAGCGCTGGATCCACTTGGAGACGTAGATGTGTTTAGCCACCCGCGTATTCGCACATAATTCTAATTAACTTGCGCGTTATTTTTGTTGTTGTCCACACACGAGCTCATACTGTGGACCAATTTTCTAAAGGAGGGTCTGTGGCATCGTAGACTAAAATATGGAAGGTTACGTAGACTACCATCGATCACCGAACGCATCATATCTAAGTGTAGGTGACTATAACGATAGATTTGGCACTTCCATTCCTGTCGATGAAAAATATGACATTTATTTCAAGGAAGCTTTCGAGAAAGCGCGTGAAAATACAGAAGAAGGCCAGCCGATCACTGCTGATATATTCACTATTGATCAAGTCGAATGGCGGGCATTTGTCGAAACCGACGAAACCGTAGAAACCCAGGAGGTTGATCAAGTAGACAATAGCCAAGTTGAAGAAACGGAAGAAGTAGAGGAAGGAGAAATTGATGAAGTGGCCGATTCAGAAAAAAAAGATGATGCAGTAGAACCACCAACGAATAATATAGAGGAGATACAGACCGAAGAAAGTGGCGTTGTTGAAAACCCAGACACAGATCTTGACGATGAAGTAGCTGCACGGGAAAACGCCTTGAGAGTTCGTGAACAGCTCGGTAACTTGGAAGGCGAGGACGAGCCAAGCGAAGAGGCAAATGCAGAGGCTGATTTCGAAGTTGAAAATGAGGATTTGAATGGAGACACAGAATCTCTTAAGAGCAGTCTTTCTACTATGATCAAGCATGCTGAAAAAACGGATGAAATGGTAGATAGTGCATTCAAGCTTCAAGAAGAAGATGACGACGAAAGCATTATGTCATTGCCAAACAGTTTGAAGACGATAAGCACTGATGCGGCACACCGCCTTGAAGAAAACATCAAGAGTGCCAAGAGCAAACGAGTTCGTGGAGTGAGTCGTATTTCAAGTACTGGAAGGCAAAGTGGAGCAGGAAATGATGGGAATTATGTGAATACCGTGAAGTTCCAAATTAGACTAGAAAAGGCTTATGCGGAGATAGAGGAGTTGTCAAAATTATTGCAACACCGAGACCGGGAAATAAGACGATTAAAAGAAACTGTTTACGCAAAAGAATCTACAATATCAGGTCTGCGTAGCGAGACAGATGCAATGCGCCAAGAATGCGCATTGTTAGAGGACTCTGCGCGAAGAGCGGAAAGAAACAACAAACGGAAAACACGACAGTTGAAAAATATGAAAGATCAATTGAATAAATGCGAAGAAGTTAATAGAGATTTGCAACGTAAAGTAAATTCTCAAAGAAGCGAATTGAATACGTATTCTGAAACTATGAATTTGATGGAGCAATCGAGGCAAGAAGCCGAAGACGCTGCTGACTCTGCCCAAAGGCAACTACGACAAGTGAGAAAGCAACTCCAAATGAGCCCCCAAGTTCGATCAAAATATACACAACAAAATCGAGAAAAATTCCGTTCACCACGCCGTACGATAGTCGGAAGTACACGGACCAGCGTTCGGAATTCAAGCAAAAGATCTCGCGCCACCGGCAATGCTGTTTTGCCACGTATTGACAGCCAAAGGAATAAAAAATCGCCGAATTTTACTTTCGACGAAGTAGATGAATCATTGGATAGCTGGAGCGGTAGAGGGTATATGACACCTCCATCTGCCAAAAATACTAAGCCGGGGAGAAAACCAGATTCAAGCAGGAGACTTGTTGACCGATATGCTGAGCGTGACGAAAGAGGTATTATCATGAATAGCGATTATAAGGATCCAGACGATAGAATTTTAAATACCGAAGCAGCTCGTTTGGCAGCCAGCAAGCAACAACTTACAGTGGAAGCAAAAGGTGATTCCACGGCAAACGATCCCCCAAAAGACCCGATAGCGATGGCGACGGAAATGAACCAGGCTGCTGTGAAAGTCCAAGCAAGAGCAAGAGGTTTTTTACAGCGTAAAACACCACCAAAACAAAACAATGGAGACCATGCTGATGAAAATCGGTCGGTAGTTGAAGCAGAAGAAGAGTTAAATATCGCTAGCGAGAAAGGTATTGTAGAAGATGGCGAAGAAGATGAAAATGCAGTAGCAGGTGAGGTAGATGACGGAGAGGAAGTTGGAGATGAAGAAGAGGAAGTTGGAGATGAAGAAGAGGAAGTTGAAGATGAAGAAGAGGAAGTCGAAGATGAAGAAGAGGAAGAGGAAGACGACGACGAAGAGGACGATGAAGATGATGAAGAAGATTGACTAAATTTTTCTCCATGTTTTATATTAACTTATTTAAATCTGGCACAAGTAGAACTGTAGAAATCTTATGCATATGCTTCAATTTCACCTAAAGCTAGTCGGACCCAACGCAATATGTATGGATCATTTGGAAAATTTTCTTTTGCATTCTTTAATACCTGCATACCACCATGTTTAACTATTGTAGAGCATATCTTTCGATTTCCTTTTCCTAGATAATATAGTACAAGAGCGCCGTTCCTTTGAACTTTGATACTGTTCTGCCTTGCTATCATTCCGTCAACGACAGCTTTCACACCACCCAGTTTTGCTATTTTATTTCTGACCTCAACATTTTTCGCCCCAAATTCTGCCAAAGGCTCTAACATGTCTATTGTGGCTTCAGGTTTTGTTTGAACACAATAGGAATAGTTTTGGCCTATACACTCACCTTTGAAAAACGTTGGATTCACTTGTATACTTAGTCGGCCTTTGATAATATCATCTCTCCGGTAAGATTTGGTATTTAAAATAATATTTTTGAATTCAACCTCACTTCTTTCTACTACTTCATAGCTACTTCTGTGTTTGCCATGCGTTTTCCTCTCATTGTTGACTGAATTTTGGCTGGCGTCTATGTCGCTGCGAGCTTCTAAGGTTGCCGAGTGATGGATCGATATTTTTTCTAGTACGGAAATTTCTTTTTTTGCTAACCGCGCATACTTGCTAACATTTATATCATAGGGGAAGCTCTTTATTGCTATTTTAATTGCCTGTAAACCACCTAATTTTAAAATTCTTCGACGATTGGTGTTACAGTCAAAGGCTAGCAACAATAAAGCGCAACAGCCTTCTGCTTGCACCCACCTTTTGTTTCTGTGCCTTTTCATAACACTTAAAATTGAACCAAGTATTCCAGCGTTGAAGAATTCCAGCTGAAGTTGTCTATTTGGAGGAATGCCAATTACAAAGTAACCAATTGCTTTACATAATTGCTCAAGAACGTCTTCGTTTGAGCCGTAATAATTGAAAGAAAAAAGAGCAAGATCTCTAAAGTTTGCAAATAAACAATTTTGCAGTTTGTTATTAACTGGGTCGCCAACCATACTTGCCACAATCTCCAGCGCTGGTGCGACAACACTGGGTTTCGACTTGTACTTTATGGCCAACGTAAGAATAAATTCTTCGCTCTTCAAGTTCGTGAATTCCTTACGCCACGATAACTTGTTTCTCTCAAGTAGGGATATTATAGCATCGGACAGGTTTCGCAACGTATACGCAATAATGCTAACACTAGTCTTTGTAAGAACTTCACGCTTTAAAAAAGATATAAGAAATACTGGTGCTTTGCTGTTTTCACTATTGCGCACAGTATCGACGTAGTTTCTCTTTTTGAGACCTGTCCTACCAGTGGCAGAGGATATGGACATCGTTGATTTGAGACTCATTGCCACACCTGTTTCCATTTGAAACAGTCTATTCGTATTATAAAGAATCTCACTTTTAACTTTATCTTCGCGTTCCTAAAAAAAGGACAGAAGTAGTTTGATACATTGATGTAGTTAGTATATGACAACAATAAATGAAATATAGTAATTTATTATTACAGTCGTCAGTGCAGTAATAAATATAATAAATTAAAAAATAAAAAGAGAAACCCTCCTCTACTCCTTATCCTCCCACCTCCTCCTCCTTTTATATATATTTTGATTACAGATAATATGGCAGTAGTAGTAGGTAGCATTTATTTACATTGTAAAAGTAATAAGAATAACTGATAAATAATCCTCTCATCATCAAACACTATATACCACTTGTCTGGAGAAAAAAAATGCTGCTGCATGCACCGGTGGTAGGAAACGAAAAAGTGTATTTTAGAATACCATGTTCGTACTAAATTATACCTATAAATGTTGCGCCTCGACGGCTGTCTCCTCTATCTTTTTTTTGCAGAGAGTGAAAGCCGGTGGGAGAAAAGATAATTTTTTACATTGTATTGTTGTTGTTGTTGCTACGTCGTCATTGAATTGTTGCCCCAGACTTTTCCTTCGACTGCTAACATTCAGTGTTATCGATCTAGTTACCATTTTGCATAGATTGATATAGTTACCATTTTGCATAGATTGACAATTAGAAAGAAATGAAATCTGTTGTGGAAGAGCGATGCAAGTTAACATAAGCCGTCTATTAGATCGATCCATGAAAATTCATACGCATGGCACCATACATCAGTCGATGACGTCAACAGACTTTTGGCTGTAAC
>LT658486.1:0-28652 GCA_900128575.1 Stramenopiles sp. TOSAG41-1
CTTTTGTATCGGCAATGCCTGTCGAAATAAGCGCGATGGATAAATGCAGTGACACGTTGGCTACAACACTACTAGTCGTCTACTTCACCCGGACGAGGGAGAATATTATTAGAAAATGTTCATGATCATCCATACCACCAACTCTGCTAAAAATAAATAACTACATGTATAATTATAACGTAACAGCTACTCTTTACCATACTGACTGTACTTATTTCAAGAACGTAATTTATGGGTTATTATTATTATGGTTAAGATAGCACTAGCAAGGAGGTGGAGGAGGAGGAGCGTGCTTTATGTATTTCAAGAACGCATGGATTTTTGTATGGATTATTATTTTGGTTAAGCTCTACGAAGGGGGAGGAGCGTGCTTTATCTATGTCTAACCGGACGCAACAACACCTTGATTGGGAGGAATAGACTACATATACAGTACAGAATATATGCTCAAGCGTTCCTAGATATAGGTAGCGTGACGCAACAACACACCTTGATTGGGAGGAATAGATTACTATAGGATATATATGCTCAAGCGTTGCGGCCCCTAGGTAGCGTGACGCAACAACACCTTGATAGGGAGGAATAGATTACTATATAGGATATATATGCTCAAGCGTAGCTATGCTAGCTATAGCTAGCGTGGTCTCCTGAAGGTATAATAATACTTTGCTTACCCCTTTCTTGCCTCACTCAGCTCGGCCTTTGCCTTTTGCCTTCCTTTCCTCTATTTCGGCTTGCTAGGCATTCTTGACCCCTGCATGCATACTTGAGGAGCGTACTTAGGATTGACTTCGAAAGTTAAAGTGTGCAGAGCATACGAAGAAGGAATTCGTCTTAAACAAGGCACAACATACATCATTGACAAACATAGGTTGATATTGCTACGAATATCCGTACTTTACGAACGTGTACGACAATCGCTCATTTGCACAACGACTCTCTTGTGCTTCTTGAAGTGGTGTTTGTCATAAGCGTTTTCCCCACCCGTTGCTTAGCAGGTCACACCATAGGACACATCCGGAAGTCTTCGACGTCTGGCTTGCTAGTATACACCTTGATTATTAATTATTTCCCTTTCTTCGTCGTCTTCTACTATCATCTTCTTTAATATTTTGTTGTAACACATTATTAAGCCGTTTTTCTCACGGCATATGGCACATATCGGGCCATCACATCACGTCGCTGTCGCTCAAGATACTTTATTCCGAACCGCTTCGTGACAAAAAAATCGAGTGCTTGTACGTACGACTACAAAGTGTCGAACAGGAGCATACCATACCTCTCCTACTGAAAACAACGCTAAATGGAGGATACAGCAAGCAAAGGCATCACTGCTTCGGAGTTGAAAGAATTGCGACGTGTATTTGACTACTTGGCCGATTATGTCCCCAAGAAGAAAATATACAAGCAATTGAACCCGTTGCTGGAACGTAGACAAAAGTTGAACCAAGCAAAAAAGGCATCTTTTGATACAAAGATTCAAGATAAAGACGGCAATTTGATGACGGAAGACCAAATTGACGCCGAAATACAGGAGCTAGGTGGGCAGATCGATAAATTTCAAGCCCAGATCGATGTATATGACAACGCTCCCAATCGCAAAGTCCACGCAAAGGATTTATCTGGAGCTTTGTTGTCCTTGGGTAAAAAATGTTCAAAAAAAGAAATTGAAGATTTGATATGGGAGGTAGATGAGAATTTGGATGGGTGTGTTGATTGGGAAGAATTCAAACTCATGTTCCAGCGCAATATATCAGACACAACCGGCTTAGAACCATTTCAGCTGTTTAATGTAGTGCAGTTCATGATGTACGATAAGGATAATAGTGGAAATGTAACTGTGGACGAAACAATGCATATGCTGTACGCTCGCTATGGCAAAGCAAGGTTGGAAATGAAAATGAAAGATCTATTCGGAGAAGATTTGAAGACTGCTGATGGCGATGGGGAATTATCATTTGAAGAATATTTAAAGGCAGTCAGTATACGTATACCGAAAAATAAGAAAAAGAAAGGTGGCAAGAAGCGATAATTCATCTCTGCAAAACATTGACTGTGAACCATAAGACTCTCTATAAGCATTTAAGCTGAAATAAACTTCTTCATATTATCGGCTCTAAGAATATATGTAATGTTAAAAGGGTTTTGTTCTCTCCTTTACTTTTTTGTTTTAATATACTTCGTCTACGCAATTACACTTTTAAAACCGGTATTAACTCATGGCGCCCCCACTCCGCTTACGTCGACTCATAGCAAATTGATGAAACTCCTTATTATTCAAATCTTTGTATTTTCCATGCCAATCAGCATTTTTTCGCGCTTCTATAGCAGCCAATTCAGTCTTATCCACCCGTAACTCGTGATTTTCGCCAACCGTATTCCATCCCATTTCTAAACGTTCTGCCAATGTGAAAGCGGTATCATTTTTCAGTGGCACGATGGGTGGAGACGTCGCATTTAAAGGAAGTCTTGTCCCAAACCCAGGCGGAGCACCAAAAACCATTCTGCGTTGCTTCATTTGCTTCCTATTAACTTTTGGAGCATGTTTTGCTACTAGCTCGGGCTTTTTTATCTTGGTAGCATTAATTGTGTACACGCGTTCAGCATTCGAATACAAACGTGGATTAAATGGATGGTGGGATGGGACGAATGTATCAATTCTCACACCAATCTGGTTCGAATGTCAGGTGTGTTTAGCACAACCATTCTAAATGCAAATTTTACAAAGAAAAAAGGCAGAGAGGCGCTATTTTCTGAGGACGATAGAGTCAAAACCAGTGAAATGTACTTGCATCGAAAGTACTGTGGCGATCCTATACAGGCAATTAAACTTTACAGGGTACACGTTGAACACCCAGTAACAGAGCATGATAATCCGCTACCAACAAATGTAGGGACATTGCTGCCTGGAACATTTTGCGCAGGTAACGGGTCAAATATTTTGGTTTCAACGGTTGACTTGCGAAGTCAGCTGCTTGATGGCGATAATTTATTCATTGGGGATTTACTATGTATTGTTGAAAGCGTTGCGAGTGCAAGGGTTGAAATAAAATGTCCAACGGTCATTGGAGGCTATTATTTAAGTCCATATACAGGCTGTAACCTGCAAGGGTGGAGGAAAAAAGGTGAGCTTGTAAATGATTTGTCTCGCAGTATTTTGCAATGCACAGATATGGACTGTATTCACCGCATACAATCGCTGCAGTGTGCTCACTACGCAGAAAATGGGCATCCCGCCAGAACTAAAAAAGATTTGCCAAATTTTTGTTTGGAGAAGGAATCGTTACGATTATTCATTATATATACGGATGGGAGAAAGAAGGAGTACCGGTATTCGTTAAAAAAGGACAAAGTGGCGAAGGTTTTTGATACTGTTGTGAAGTTGGAGCAGGTTGATTCTACTCGAGATGTTAAATTACGGAACTTAAGAACCAATGGTCTGCTAGACACTAAAGACATGGACAGAGCATTCGGCGAAGTTCAAGGAATCTTGAACGATGACACCTTGCTAGTTATTAAAAGCCCAAAACGGGACAGATGGGGATTTTTTACTCGCTTATGACTAAATAAGGTGTAAGCTCTGATGGAATGTAGCCAACAAGTAGAAAAGATGCGAGCGTTTCAAATAAGAAACAAAAAGGTAAACTGAGAATAAAATTTTCTTTTTAACATACATAGTTGTATACTTTACACAGTGTGGTGTATATATATAGAAAAAAATGTTGGATTAGCCAATCGGGATAATATGAGCACTCATTTTTTTTTTTTTATAAAAATTAATTACCTATACTTTACACCTCCCATAAAATTTCTTGGATCCGGCGCGGCACCAGAAAATTCAGCGCCAGAAAAATCAAACCCAGGATTTTCTTCGCCGAATCTTTCCAGCATTAACTTCTTCTGTACTTCAGACTTGGTGAAAGGGTCCATCTGACCATGTCCTTTCAAAGCCATTTCCCAAGTCTCCGCTTTCGCCATCTTTTGTAAATTAATTTCGATCTCCCCATTGTCTAATGTCCACATGCTATCATCGACCTTTACCCTATGAGGAAACTCCTCATCAATAAAGGGTTTGTCTGCACCCCTCAACCCTAAGGTTAAACGAGTTGACGTTATTTTACAGTTTATTTGCGCTGCGGTGATTCCTGGCGGCGGCTTTATGAAGATCAAGACTTCTTCCAAACTCTGTTCCCACTCATAGATGGTCCGGCCATCGTATTGAAACTTTTGCCTACCACCTGCTGTTTTGAGCGCAGCAGGCTTCTCGTTAATTTTCGCCATTTGTAGCTACTTTGTCCCAAGAAGGCGATACAAACACGTTTTCATGCCGTGCAGGTTGGCATGCTCACCATAGTCTGTCTCCATCTGGCCTACACGTGGCTCTTCTTCGATGTTACCATCATCACCCCACCATTTTTTTGATTATTATTATTATATTATATATTATTATTTAATTATTATCATTAATAATAATGCTTTCTACACTACTAATTATTGTAATAATAAATAGTGTTCTTGTGCATTACAAAGAAACAAACAATGATGAACAGCTCATTTAGAAGTGTACCGATAGGTGGTGCATTGAATGTATAATAAGTAATGATTGAATGTTGTGGGCTTAATTGAATGTATATAGTATAAGTATGATTGAATATTGAGGCTTGCTACAGCCTTCGATGAATCATTGTACGTATTATTGCTGTACTTAATAGTCTGGTGCATAGTGTAATCAATAGGCGTGGCGGTGTAGATGTTTAGTAATTTCTTCTGCTGCTGTTTTGAAACCTAATACTCTGTAATTTGATGTTTTATAATAGAAGAAGAAGAATTTAAATAAAAAAGAGGAGGAATAAGAAGGCACAGCACAGCACAATCGATTCGGTCAGCTTCGTACTAGCTAAAGGCTTTGTGCTATATTCAAACGAGAACGATATTTATACCGTATTATTTATTGTAAGAAATACATACAGTATGTATGATGTATGTACGTAATAAAAAGAGAAAACCAGCCATGATGAGCAGATAGAATTTGAAATCATACTGCTGCGTACAGTAGTGGTGTATTGGCTTGCATTTTTATTTGTGTGTTTTACACAAAGAAAGAGATTATTTGTGTGTTACTCATCTTCTTTATCATCAATGAATTACATATTTACTATCAAAAGTACAACTTGCATCATTATTATTAATATAGTACTCTCATCCACCATGATTTCAATACTAATAAAAAATACTATCGAATCATAAGAAGAAGTTAACTGTGAAAATCTATCTCTACCATTGTTGTGTCGTGTTATTATGCCTTTCGTTTTTTTTTATTATTTTATTTTTTGTTGTTGTGGTGTATTATTGAAATGTGATTTATTATATTTTATTATTATTATTTTTAATTATTATTATTATGTGTATTATTATTATTTTTTTGATTTTTGTTGTTGTTGTTATTTTGTTTTTGTGTGTTGTTGGTTCATGCCACTACACTACTATATTATTATCACATTGTAATTGGCATGATACATATTTGCAAGAAGTTCTTCCATGCGGACGGAAGATGACATTGCCTAAGCCATGGACAGTCTTTGCTGATTGCAACAGTTGCCGCAAGCAATAAGTCGAACAGTATGAATGATTCACCAAGAAATCGCCCGACTAAGGCGTTTTCTCGCGCGTCTGAACACGACCTCTTATCTATAGACTTGCTGCAAGAAGTTTGTGGCAACGAGGACTTGGAGACGGTTGAAGAAGTCGAAATTATATTCAACGCCATTGCAGAAATAAGCAACTTAGACAGGTGTATCAATTTGCGATCTCTCTCTCTGATTGGTGTAGGATTAAAGCGTATTTCCAACTTGCAATGTGTTGGTCACTGCCTGGAGCGCTTGTCCCTATCGGAGAATGCTATCACCAGAATTGAAAACCTATACCTGCCTAACTTGAGAGAGTTATACTTGCACCAAAACTCTATTTGTCGCATCGAAGGCTTTGAGGGTTGCCCAAAACTGCAGCGCTTGTGGCTTACCGATAATCGTATAGTGAAGCTCGAAAATTTGCAATGCCTAGGAGACTTGCGCGAGTTTTGCTTGCAGGGAAACAAAGTCAGTAGGATACAAAATTTAGAACACTTAGTAAACTTAGAAAGTTTTGAGCTTGCTGCAAATCGAATAGCTGATTTTAAAGATCTACAACGGCTGGCGCACTTACCGGCGATGCGGACATTATCCCTGGTAGATCCTGATCATGGCACTAATCCGATTGTAAAAGCAGAGGGTTACCGACATTTCGTGTTGTGTACCTTAAAGCAGGTGCACATGTTGGATGGTGTGCCAGTGTCCTCAAATGCACGTTCACTGGCAGAAGATGCCTATATGCAGCGTGTATTGAACTTCAACGACAGGGTCGAACAAGTTAGAAGGGGTAACGAGCGCGAATTACTCGCTATTGAAGCACGCAGACAGCGTAACTTGGCAAATTCAGACAGTCTTAGGAAAGATTTGCAAAATGCGTTTGCCGAATTAGAGAACACAATTCAAGATGGGCGAGCTCGCATTTCGGCAGAACACAAGCGGCAAACTCGGGTTAGAAAAGCAAATTTGACTGCCTTGCAAAAGGGTTTAAATGAGCTCCGAAAACAACACACGGCGTCTATCGAACGTCTAGTTTCAGACGAGGAAGTTCGCATGCAAGCAGAAGAGCAGTGGTTTAGACTTGAGCATAATAGAATTACAGCGGAGCGTGATGAAGCTCTGTTTTTAGCGGAGATACGACCACGCCCAAGAGGCGGTATTGTGACCAACAAGTATTTGGATGATCCCATCAAAGCAGTGAGTTGCCAAGAATTGAGTGAGCATGTGCCAGATTATAGGTTCATTGCAGCGCATTTTAGGGCGTCAGCTTCTGATTCATTAAAAGACGGCAAAGACAGCAAAGGAAAGATCGGAAAAAATACGAATAGCAAAAATGGTATTAACAACGGTAGCTTAAACAGTGGTGGTATCGGTGAGGGGCAAGAGGTTCCAGTTCGACGCTTGGCAATCGTCAAAGTTTATAAAATTTTTTCTCAATTTTTATACAACGCCTATGCCGCTGCAAGCGCAGGAACGCCAGGTGCTGTAGCGGATGAGCACGAAAATGTTGTGACACCTCCTGGAGGCACAGAAAGATTATATTTTGGTGGCAGTCATGCTCAGATTCATCACATAATTACGAATGGTTTCTCAGAGGTGCCAGGGCCAGACGGCAGTGGCGGCCTAGATGGCCCAATTGTGCTACACACCGACCCCGTTTTGGCAATCGAACGTTGTGTACGTGGTGATTTAAGTGCTGGCGATGAAGATGCTGGAGTTAGTGGCAAAGTGTATGTAGCCCTGCTCTGTCGCGTGGCCCTCGGTCAAAGGCATACACTATATGGCACCCGTGGCCAAGCAGTTGCACCTCCTTCTGATTTAATCTCGCAACTACCTCCAGAATGCCACACTGGCCAGGTTAACTATGGCACTGGTAATAGTGCTGGGGCATACTATGTTATACGTCCAGAGCATGCAGTCAGGATAGTCCCTGAGTCATTTCTTTTGGTACAAGAACTTCCAAAAACACAGCCAGGTGGCATATCCCTAACCGGAATTAAGCTAGAGCAAATGCTGAGTGAGTTGACGTTGCCAATGGATTTGAGCGGGCCGGGCCGAGAAGCAGCCAGAATTAGAGGAGACTATGAACGCAGGGTGCTAAAGGAAATGCAAAAATACGAACAGCGCGTGGCGCAAGAAATGGACCCAGAAACCGCAGCACAATTGCAAGAGGCAGAAGCAGAGATTAGTCGTTTGCGCGATACCCTTCAAGGGTTGAGGAAACAAATTGATAGCGAGAAGGAGATGCAAGAAAAAATTTTAAGAGATTTTCGGGCTCAGTATGGTAACAGTGTTCTGAAAGCTTGAATACTCTTGCACATTCCCACCCACTAATAGCTACCTTACGCAAGTACGTGTGTACACGAGAAATAATGGCGCCAAGTTTGTCTTTACTGTGTGTAGTTTCAAGCCTTTTTTATATAATTTTATACAAAGAATTTTCATCCATTTAGTCAACACCTAGTTCCACCAACCCATTAAGAGACGTACCAAGGCTGCTAGCATTGCCGGAAACCTCGCTTTCATCGCCGTAAGTTCTTTCCCGAACAGCATTGAAGGAGTCTGCAAACAACGGCAAAAATGCTTTTGCCATAGCGGTGGCAACCGGCAATGGGGTAAAATTCTCGCCAAACGGCATTGATAAAAGAAATTGCTCTAATATTAATCGGCAAATTCTTTCTAGTGGCAAACAGACGCCATACTCTTGTTGGAGTTTTACACAGAGCAGTACAATCTCGTGTTGTATAAAACATACATAACTTGCCACTTGTCTTGAGAGCAGTCGCCCCGAATTATCGGTGCAATGAAAGTGTTTAATGAAAGCCTTTAATATATTGCGCATGCTCTCCGTTATCAAACTTTTGTAGTCTTGCAGCTCCGCATACTGCCAGTTAATCAAACCTGGAAAGCATATAGTGTAAAAATTATCAATCAGGAAGCACCACTTTTGAGAGGGCGAGAAGTCTCTTGAAAAAGATGGAAACACTGAATCGATCTTGTCGTCCATCAAAATTTTGTCGTATCGGATAGCAGCCGCGTGGACAAGGCCTTTACAGTCCTCATTGGTGACATCCAGTGAACTTATACATTCTGCGATTTTGTTTAAGTTCAAGTCGGACCCCCCTCCAGGCTTTGACAATTTTTTAACACCACTGACACACACAAGTTTCATCAAATCTGACATTGAAATGTGGTTCAAAAGTTCCGCAACAACACTTATTACTGGTGCAAATATAATGAAGTTGCCTATCTTATTGTTTGAAAAGTGACGCAATAGTGTTTCAGCATCATTTTTGGGTGATTCAAAATTGGCAACACAGCCGATCAATCTGCTTAACGGCACATTTGAGCGCTGAGAAATAGCCATTCTTATGATGTTTAAAGCCTCATCGCTCGTGGAGCGATTTAAATTTATGCTTGCACGTCGCTGTTCTTCACTTCTTCTTGCTCTACCATTATTCGATTGTCGTGCCCGTAGCACGTTGGATACATTATTCATAATATTACCGATTGCATCCATTATACCCGGATTGTTATTATTTTGCTGATTGCTGTTGTCAGCATGCCTATTGTTATTATGCCCTGCGCTTGAACTATTAGGACTTGAAATGTGTTCCCTGGCACGGTTCTCCAAAACCCCCGCAACGGCATCCATAGCCCGCGCAAAGTTTCGTAGGTCAGCAGCAAAGCTTTGAGCTGGTCTAATTCCTAAGCTACTTCTATTATTGATATTTTCAGCGCGCCTAAGTCTTTGAGATTCCATCACAAAACGATTGCTGATTTGGTTGCTGAGTACCGAGCTGTCAAGTAGGATATCTTGCAAGTGTTCTGTGGCACTGGAGTACTCCCCCTCCCTACTTCCGCGGACGTTGTCGTCCCTCGTGTTACCATTACTATTACCTTCATCCAGGCTATTCCGCACAAGTGCATGCACTTGCCGCAAGTCTTGAAACTGTACAGTAGTGGCCTCGTCAACATCCCCGTATTCGTCTGAAGCTTCCGAACTAGAGTCGTCAGAAGTATCTGAAGTGTCTGAAGTGTCTGAAGAAGGATTTTGTAGCTCTGGCATCGAAGCGTATTCCTCGTCAACGTCATCTGTCGGTCTACGCAACTGCTCCTGGCTTGAATCCGACAACAGCTCGTCCAACGAGTCTGCACTTTCATCGTCTGCCAAATTCTCCGAATTCATTGGCTAAAAAATTGTTCACAAATTTGATATGTACATAGGAAGGTGGTGGTATCTTGTGCGTTCTACCACTCCTCGTGAATATTCTTCAGCATAAGCAGCAGGCATTTTTTATATAAAAAAAAAAAATAATAATATTATAATGGCCAATAATAATAAAAAAAAAAGTTGAAATATAAATAGAAAGAGAAAGAGAGGGGGGAGGTTATTATTATTATTATTTTTTTCATCTTCTCCTCTCTGCTGTGGTGGGGACGAGTGCGTGGGAAAGATAATAAAGAGAAGAAGGAAGAAGAAAAGAGCGACAACAACATATTATTCGTAGTAGCACTTGCTAGTAGTATAAGTACTCTCTGTAATTAAATAATAACAATAAAAGACGACTTACTACTACTTATACTACTTTATTATTTTACTATATAAATTATAATATTATTAATTAATAATAATAATACTAATACTAATACTCTCTGTAGTATTATTATTTTTTAATATAATAAACTTCATCATATCATCACATCATCATCCATCATTCATACTACGACGTACTACATATCTGTAATGCAACTAGTGCGTCCTACACGTGCTCCAGCTGCTGCCCAACCATGTAACGAACGACGACAAATTAAAAGAAGAACAACAAGCGAATATAAAAACAGCAAATATGTCACTATCCAAAAATATATTTATCGTAGGCGCCAAACGAACTGCTTTCGGAACATATGGGGGTACGTTCAAATCGAAGTCTCCGACTGACCTGTGCGCTCATGCGGCCAGGGCAGCATTAACCTCGGCTCAAGTGGACCCTGCACTAGTTGATACTGTCATAGTGGGGAATGTGCAGCAAACCGGAGAAGACACCATTTACTTAGCAAGACATGTAGGTCTACAAGCTGGAGTTAATATCGAAACCCCATGCTTAACGGTGAACCGTTTGTGCGGTAGCGGTTTTGAGTCGATAGCTTCCGTGTGCCGCGACATGATGGTGGGAGATGCCGAGATCGGTTTGGCTGGCGGTGCTGAGGTAATGTCGCAAGCTCCATACGTTGCACGATCCATGCGCTGGGGCACAAAGCTAGGCGTAAGTGAACCATTGGTGGACAGTTTGTGGGAAGGTCTAACGGACAAAGGCTGTGGTCTACCTATGGCAATTACCGCAGAAAACTTAGCCGAGCAGTACAACGTGACCCGCGAAGAGTGCGACGAGTTTGGTGCAAGATCTCAGAGACTGTGGAAAGAGGCGCAGGATGCTGGAAGATTCACCGATGAAATTGCCCCATATGAAGTAAAGACTAAAAAAGGAACAACTGAGTTTGCAGTTGATGAACATCCTCGACCAAGTGCAACAGCGGAAGCCATGGCAAACCTACCTTCTATTTTTAAGAAAAACGGTACCGTTACGGCCGGAAATGCTAGTGGCATTAGTGATGGAGCTGGTGCACTTGTACTAGCAACTGAAGATGCTGTAGAAAAACACAATTTGAAGCCAATGGCGCGCATCGTTGCCTTTCAATCATCTGGTGTAGATCCTACGATTATGGGCATAGGTCCCGCCCCTGCGATACGCGGCGTTCTAGATAAAGCTGGAATGACTTTGGACCAGATCGATCGCATTGAAATCAACGAAGCTTTTGCTGCTCAATTTATTGCCTGTGAACGAGAGCTAGGATTGAACCGTGACATATGCAATGTAAATGGCGGTGCAATTGCCTTAGGACATCCAACCGGGGCGAGTGGAAGCCGCATAATTGGGCACCTGGCGCATCAAATGCAGAATGACAAAGATTTGAAGTATACAATCGGTAGCGCTTGTATTGGTGGAGGGCAAGGTATTGCAATCTTGCTAGAAAATTGTTCATAGCGAATTTAAAGGTACTATATCTTGGTCTCTAATTCTTCGTGTATCAGAGCCTTTTTTTGTTGTTTTTAATATTTCTACTGAAAACATGAACAAACCAAAAGTAATCGTACATATACTAAATACATTTATTTACACACACACACATGTTCTCGAGACTTGACAACACTCTGTGCAACTCAATCGCAGCAAGTATGACAAGTCTCACAGCAGCGACAGCATACTTTTAAATTTGCAAATATCAAAACTGCCAAAAAAATTAACGACACACCCATTACTGCGACCAAGTAGAATTCTGGGTTTTCCATTACAGGGCACGGCTCAAACTCATCTTGGCATATGCCAACAAACTTGACAACCACCATCAAAATTATAGAAAAAACCAAAATTGCTACGTTTATCCAGATCATCTTGGCTTTCCATCGAATGCAACACTGTCTGCATGCTGATTGTTTAGCCCGTTTGTTAAACTTTCTTGCCCCCATCAAAAGTTTTCTACTGGTCGCTTGCGTATTATCTAGATTACCCATCGTGTTGTATGCTTTTTCTATGTTGTCATTCATTTTGTCCGTAAGTTTATCGGTCTCTGCCAAGAGAGCTTTCAACCTCGGATCGTTTTTATTTCTATTTTTGTCATTGTAATACGATCTCGACATGACTGCTAATTAGCAACTCCAACGTTCGTACCACGACCTCTGGTGGCAGATTTATGATATAGATTAAAATGAAATTGCTGGCGCACTCGAAAAATTTGCGGAGTCGTATCGAAGCGATAACGATATTACTTGGGTTACCTAGATGCCGGCTTACGGCGTTGCACCATGAGGAGGAGCTGGTATCTTTTCTATTACTCTGCAATTATTTTTTCAATAATAATAATCATCATCATCTTCTCCTGTGCTGATGATGTGCTGATCTATCTGCTCTGCTATTAAGCTAGACTTAGACTATTATTGCCTGTACTGTGCCGAACCATGGTTTGGTCTGCAAGAGTGTATGTTGCTTGCTGGTGCATTTAATTGTGATCATTTTGATTATTACTTAATGGACTTAAACTTGCTATTATTATTATCTTTTTTCTATTGCATGCAAATATTATTATCATCTATCACCATATCAATTTTTTTTCATCATAGATCAAGAACAGGAAAATTCTTGAATAGGCTAGCAGTGCAGTAGATCAGATCCAGAAGAGTACCAAGTACGTATTCAGTAGTCTAATCAAGCAGACGAACTTAACTCCACGGCTTTGCTTCTTCTTCTTCTTGGAAAGAATTCAACTTCTTCGCGCATTTCCATTATTTGATAGATCATCAATGTCTACAACATGCCATACTTCTTTGCAAATAATCGTCCAGTTTCTCGGTGTTGTTCGCAACGAGAACCGGTTGGCCCAATTTGAACCAATTGTATGTATGTATGTGTGATATTTTATAACACCACAACATCAATTGGCTAAAACAAAAAAAACCATCTTAATAGTAGCTCTAGTAATGGTAATGGGGTCTCCAACTATGAACTGTGTTGCTGGTTCAATGTAGTAGTATGATGTGGTAGAGAAAAAGACATACACCAGCAGGAGAGATAGAAGATGATGGGGTTTTCTTCTTATTATTATTATTATTACATGTGTTGTTGTGTAATTATTATTACTACCAACTACTATTATTTATTATACAATATTGTTGGTGTGTGATATGATGATGAGATAATAATAATAATAGATGATAACATATCGCAATGTAAATGTAAATGATGAGACACGACACTACTTCCCCGATGGCGAAGCTGATGTTTAACACTCTACATTTACGAGTAACGCTGCTTTGATCCAAATTGAGCGAGGACTTCTCTTATACGCACGTTAGCAATACATCAAATAGAGTGGAACTCGTTATGACGCATCGTCGACACTCTAGACGGCTTATTACGCCTCGAAGCTATGAAACCATGCCAGCGACGCGATTGCACCTTTTGGGTGGGAATAGTTTAAACATAAGTCGCACCTTACTTAAGCCCATACAATTGGATACAATTACAGGAAAACCGCACAAAAGATTCAATATGATGACGCCAAGGCGACTAGAAGCTATAACTCCAAAAACTATTCGTTCTTTTCCAAAATTGAGACCAAAGACCTGTCTTCCCCGTCTTCAGTGTAGTGGCTCAAGGCCTCCTTCAGGCTGCTTTCATAAACCCCCAGAAACGCACGACTTATCCCGATTGAAGCCTTCTACGCCACAATCAGCATCTGGAACGTCAGTTTTAGACCGAATACTTTGTTCAGGTAAAACAGCCTCTATAGTACCCCGAAAAGCTGGTGGAAGGAAAGCAAGAACTCTTTCTTCTGTAAACGAAAAAGGTTCTACTCGGCGCAGGAGAAGTTCGAGTGTTCATAGACGTCACCGTGCCACTACGACGACTCGCGGCATCCGTGCTAGCCAAACACCGTCAGCACCGATGCTAGAGCCGGAAGACCCTGTATTCGAATACAATCTACAACCTGTAACGGCAGTAGCAGCTGGTCTGATGTCAGAAGAACAAATATTGGATATGATGACTCGTGAAATTACACCAGAGGACTTTGAAATGTTACTACTGTTAGATGAGACAAACGACAAAAAATATAAGACTGTACAGAAAGATGTATTTGAAAGATTTGATCGCGTACCTGCACCAAAAGACAAAAATTACGAATGTCGTGTATGTTTAGAGCCTGTCTGCGACATTCTAGAAGGGGAACAGATGTGCACGCGCGTACCATGTTGCCAGCGCGTATTTCATCAAGACTGCATAAAGAAGTGGCTGACAGAGTATAGCAAAACATGCCCCTCTTGCAGGGTATCATTGGAGTAGGGTCTATTTCTGAAAGTTTGAGAGCACTTACAATCTAACGCCGGCATTTTTTGCTAGGTATAGATGATAGGGAGTATTGTAAACCCTGTAAAAGACCAATGTACATATAAAGAAATAAAAACGAGAAATAAGTTTTAGCCTTTTCCGTCAGGTAGTTGCAGTATATTTTCAACTGTGAGCTCTAAGCGTTTAGCCGAATAAGTATTATTGTATACGTAGCAAAATGTTCTCTTTACGAGAAGTGCGTGTAAAAAACGGGATACCCGTGATTGATGTAGGAAGTATCAATATTTCAATTTACATACAAACATATTTTATATTCTCTAGAATAATGTGTATCTCACACCCACTTCTTACACAAGCCTTGATAATAGCATCCTCTTCCTTTGACTGTCCAGACGGCCAAACCAGGAGCCGCAATTTTTCAACGTGTCTGACGCTAATGCTTCATGGCACACAATGTCACCTGCGTACAACTTTAATCGTATTGAGCTCTGGGCTAACTCAATGTATGGTTTATACAATCTCTGATCGTCAGCATGGCCGGATATTGAAAAAGGCAAATAACTAATCATGCAAGCATATGCTTCTCTGTATGGTGAGATTATAGACTTCAGCAAACATGTCAAAAATGCTTCATGGTTTGCCGTGACAGAAATAGGTTCCTTCACACCGTAGGGGTACTCGTTTACCATAATATCTCGTTCTATCCCATTGAACATGCCACAAAAAAAGTGTACCAATTGATTTCGAAGATACGCTAATTTCAATACCATTTTTGGTGACTTTGGCAATTCGATGTACGTCATACAAACACGGATTGAATCATCAATGTCTGAATCATTGGCTGTATCCGTGTGAAATTCATAGTCTAAGTAGGATAATAGTTCTTTCAAATCCTCAACTGTTTCAACATTCTGTTGAAGTGGCATATTGGCACCGATTTGAGACATTATATCTTTCAATTGTAGTACCTTACGTAAAACCACCTTCAAATTAAGCCTTACTTGTTGATGGTTACTAGTATCACCATGGACAGTTCTCGACTTGGCCTTGTGCTGCGAGAATCGCTCCATCAATATGACAGTTGCTACCAATGACGTATAAGGTATAACACTTGCTAACGCAATATTGGATTGCAAGAATAAGGCTATTTTTTCAGTATTTCCATCAAACTCTTTGGACAACTGTTGCAAAGAGTGCAATGGAGCAAAACGAACGTACGCATTTCCGCATCCATACCTCCCAGATTTTGTATCTATCATAAAAAATTTCTGTATAAATAGGTTGTACATAATCTTCAGTACCATTGTTAGTGATTCCGGTTGCTTTGGTTTACCGAGTAATTGGTCAATATATTCGTCCATTTCAGGGATCATATCATATGTTAGGGCTACAGGGGCGACTGTACAGTCATTTTCGGCGTCCATAATCATTGAGAGCATACCAAGTCGAGGCTTTCTCAGCTTACCATGGCGGCTTCTACCACCTTCCATGAAAAATTCCAAAATTGTGCTGTTCTTAGAAGCCTTGGCATCTCCTGCAGTCCTACTTTCGTATAAGCGAAGCACACCATTTACATACTTGCTGCAAGCTTTACGATATTTGTCCATAGTTTTCGAGCGAAAGGAGCGTTTCATGAAGAAACAGCCAGCATAACGTAATATTCTCCCAACACCAGGTATATTCAAATTTTCCCCCGCACATATTATTGGCATGGGTAAGTTGTATGCGAAACAAATGTAGCTCATCATCAAATAATCGACATGGCTTTTATGTGATGGAAGTAGCACCATTGGCGTTCCTATTGCGGCTTGACGGCAGGCCAAAATATTGTTTTCATCGACCTCAACGGAAGAAAAGAGTCGACGCCAAACTTTACTTAGTGCCCAACCCATAGAACGGACAACGAACATGGAATGTCTTGCTCCATTCCCTTTGAATTCTTCCACCTGGTATTCTAGCTTTCGCAATAAGATTGATTTAGTCGAATCGTTCTCTTTTTCCATCGAATAGGTTGACAAATATCCAAAAGCAATGTCTGCAAAAAACGGGTAAGGAAGAAGACTCCTTGCAAAAGAAGTAGAGCTACTGCCCGCTGAGGCCTTCAAGCAACGTTTCCGCCCCCAGGTATTCCCAAGCCGCCAGGACCGTTTCAAAATATTTGTAGTACAACTTTTATTGCGAGTAAATCTATTCCTGCATTCCAGTTTCGTCTTATTTAATGTCAAATCCTGGTTACGCTCATCTATTGCTTCAAAAGGATAGTCATTGGTGGCCTTCTCCCTGACAAAAATATTATTCAAGACGTCCAAGCCTTGGTCCGTGCTCGGTTTGATTTCAGTGCTTGCAGTTTCTAAACCGACTATGCAGTTCGGTTCTTGAAAGGTTGGCTGCATTGATATGCTACTAACCTTATGCACGGATCTATCTACCACAAATGTAGAAAGGTTTTCATCTGGGAAGTCCATTGCACTGAATTGGCGCTTCGAAATAGCCCCTGCAGTAGCGACCACTGCTATCGGTTTGGCCCCAGTTTTCTTCGTTTTAGCCTCTGCCTTTATGCTTTGAGTTTGCCCTGCGCTGCCGCCAGCATCCTTTTTCTTGGAAGATGAGGCCGATGCGAGTACGACAGCAGCAGAGATTACTCTTTTGCCTTTTTCCTTTTTCATTTCGTCACCGTATCGAAGGCAACACAGGAGCACATGCAATTGTGGTGTGGCAAGAATGTTCAGGGCTGGACTGGTATCATTGCATTTACAATTTACTACATATTATATTATTTATAATAATAATATATTTGTGGTGGTGGAGGAGGAGGAGCGAAGAAAAAGAGAACGCGAAGAGAGAAAAAAAAAAAGAATAATAATACAGTAATAATAATTGAAATAATAATAATAAATTAAAAAATTGAAATAATAAGACGAAGGAGAAAGAGAAAAGAAGAAGAAGAAGAAGAGAAATAGAGAAAAGTAATAATATGTAGTACGGTTATGTGTATTTATGAGATCATTGTTATCACATGTTTATTTTTTATATGATGATTAGAACACAAACAATAAAAATTATTAATTTGTATACGAGTGTAATTTGTTTGTTTGTATGTTGGAATATTTAATTGATAGGATAATGTACTAAAATTATAATCACTCACTACTATTTAATAAATGACTATGTATGTACAGAGTAGTTCATCATCAAATTTGAAATAGGAATACTGTACATACTGTACATATGTATGTAGTAAATGAAATAAACTACTACAGTACAGTATTTCAATTCTATCTCCTTCTTTTCAAACAATCAATGGACTTTAACTTCATATATTTTAGGCACAGACGAATGCAATAATAATAAAGAAGGAATAATAAATAAAATAATAAATAATGATGAATTATACTTTTTTTTTTGAAATTTTTTTTACTACATTTATCATTACTATATTTTTATCATCCATTTGTCTTTTATTGTTATTAGTGTTATTATCAGTAGTAATAATGGTATTTTATTATTATATTATTATTATTATTAATTTATATTATATAATAATATTAAAAAATATAATGTATGGAGATTGATGAAGAAGAGTAAAAGGAGAAATAAAAAAAAATTGAAAAAAAAACAAAGCAAACGGCTGCCAGAAGATCCCGCGAGAAAAAGCCTTGGAAAGGCCCTTATTCCGACGAATATATCCAGGATAGATCAAAGATCTCTCATACATAAACCATACCCTATTATATTCTGCCGCTGTCAATTATTGCTGCTCGCAGATTGTAGTTGGCAATATGGAAAATTATGTTGTGATTGAGAAGATAGGAGAAGGTAGCTTTGGAAAAGTGTATAAAGGCCGTAGGAAATATACTGGGCAGATCGTCGCCATCAAATTTATCAGTAAAAAAGGCAAGTCTAAGAAAGAACTACGTAATTTACGCCAAGAAATAGATATCCTGCGGGAGCTAAATCATCCAAACATAATTTTGATGCTAGATTTTTTTGAAACTAAACGTGAGTTTTGTGTAGTTACCGAATATGCACAAGGCGAACTGTTTCAAATTCTGGAAGATGACAAAGAACTACCAGAGGACGAAGTTCAGAAAATAGCAAAGCAATTAGTCCAAGCCTTACATTATTTACATAGCCAGCGAATTATACACCGAGATATGAAGCCACAGAACATCTTAATTGGCGCACAAGGCACAGTGAAGTTGTGCGACTTTGGTTTTGCCAGGGCCATGTCGTCGCAAACAATTGTCTTGACGAGTATAAAAGGCACACCTTTATACATGTCTCCTGAGCTTGTTCAAGAAAAACCTTACGACCATACTGCGGATCTTTGGAGCCTTGGAGTCATTTTATATGAATTGTATGTTGGCCAGCCGCCTTTTTACACGGATAGTATTTATACGCTTATAAATTTGATAGTTCAAGACTCCGTAAAATATCCGAAATCGATGAGCAGCCAATTTAAGAGCTTTTTGCAAGGCCTTTTACATAAGACACCTTCTAAGCGACTCTCGTGGCCTCAGCTCCTAGATAACCCCTTTGTAAAATTGAATGCAGATGATAAAGCTCGTTATTATACAACACCTAAAAATTATAGCCACGGAACAGACTTCGACGGTGCACCACGATTCCGCCTTGAAATGTTCATGGAGAATATGTCGCCTGCGGAACCACTAAGTAGAAAAGCGAGACTTGCACAAGCAGATCGCGCAGGTGGATTTGCCGGGGCACGAAAGCATGAAAACGCTTCAAGCGGTGGTAACTACGGTAGAAAAAACTTGAAAAACAAAGATTTGAAACAGGACGAATTTCAAAGTGATGATGAGGACGATGGAAGTCGAGTTATTGAAATGGGCAAAGAGTTGAGTGTTTATGGCACTGTAGTTGATGCGAAGGAGAAGAAATCTGCCCGAAGTAAACGCAAAGCGCGAAAAAATGGTTGGACGACTGAACAAGAGGAAGAAGCGTTGTCGGTAGTTGGTAGAGAGGAAAGTGGCGCTTCAGAACCCAGCCAAGGGACTTCTGCGGATGCAAATCACCCTGAAAAGGTATGCCGCGGAAAGCGATCGGACAGGCCAAACAATTTTGTTCAAAGCAACAGTAAGTACGATGTGAAGCTCTCTTCTAATGATTACGAGGATGATTTTGAAACAGATGACAGTGGAATTGAAGATGTAGTGATAGAGGCCGCTCCGCTCGTAAAAAATGTAGAGAAGAATAAAGAAGGAGAGGCTAAGAGTAGCAAAGGTCGGGTATCTAGGAAAGCTCGCACTGGAGTTGTTACGAGCCCTTCTATCGGCCCCTGGGAAAGATGGGAAATTGCAGCATCTGAAAGTTTTAGAAAAGCTATGATTTTAAGACACGACGCATCTTTAGTGTCAAGGTTCATCCGGGATTTAGAATCAGCCTCTCAAGCAGCAATTGCTGTTGCTAAAGACCACGACAATAAATCCGCATTAGTAGATGTTGAAAATGCTTCATATACATTGCAAGCAGCATTTCGTACCATTGTGAAATTGGTTTCTTTAGACGTTGTCAAGGCCGATTCTAGAAGCATGAGTGCTTATAGAAAATCTCAAACCAGTGACATTTTGCTCAAAGCTGGTCTCCCTCGTTTGATGCTTGTCATGGCGGAATCGTTTTTGACCATACCGAATTTTTCAAGGACTACACATACTGCGGCAGACACATTGACCGAGTGTATTCGTGCTGTCGGGGTTTATGTTCGCGAACGGTTAAAGATTCAGCAAATAAATTTGAAGGCAAATATTGCCGGCAGAAAAAATGCAATCACCGCTAACAATGAAAATACCGATGAAAATTTTGCATCGCATGTAAATGACTTCGCAGAAAGTGTGTGTAAAATGATTACCCTTGTCGATCCGCTCATGACTTTTGGAGGAAGCCGTTCGAATGATCCTTGTTATTCGGTTTTAAGGGCCCAGACGCTGAAGTGCATTGGGACATTGCTAACTGCGTCAATTAACGAAACGGGTGATATTCAAGAATCTTGGAGATACGTTTCTTTAATCCATCAAACATGCATACGACGTGGTCTTGCTGCCTCGATCTGCAGAACTTGCTTAAGTAAACAATGGAGTAGTAGTTACAAAACCGATCAACAAGATTCGCCATATAAAGATCATTATACAACAGAATTCGCAATTCAAGTACTGGCAATATTGGTACACCCAACAGTCGAACACTCGTCTTATTTGGACAGCATTAAGGATGGGTGTTACCCATGTTTTACTTTTCCATTTCCCTTAGCTCATAACGCTATCGCAAACAACGATAGAAAATTTGCACACTTGTTCATATACCCTTCAAGAAAGACATTGTCTGAACATGTTTCGATTTCAAAGCGTGTGCGCAGCGCAGTAGCGAAGGCGGTGGCGACGGCGGGTAGCTGGGAAGAAAATATTGCAATAGACATGATATTAAATGTTGCGGTAAAGTCTGTAACTACTTTGCGATCATCTTTGGACAAAAGTAAACTTTACACATCATCATCATTAGTAGCGTCTATTTTGCGGCTTTTGCTCCAACTTTGCAGATCTTCAAGTACACTTGCCTCGTATATAACGACTAATATTCGATCTAATGGATTGGAGAAGAAGATGGCATCACTGATAGAGGATAATCAGCATGCGGCTGATACACTAGGTGAAGGCCAATCTGGATTGCTGAAAGGCTTGTTATTATTGTTGCAGCGGGAATTTATTTGCACACTCGGACAAAAGCTTCCTTTCGAGATCGTTAGAAATTACGCAAGAGAAGCAATTCATGCCCTTAAATCTGGCAGCGACGTTCGCACACTCGGTGCGGCTGCTAGTTTATTAGCAGAGTGCCTGTCCCCGCGTCATGTTAGGGTTGGCAACATAATTTTTACTTTGACAAAATTATCAGAGGAGGATTGCATTTTGGCTTTACGAAAACTCCTTTGTTTTCCAGGATTTTGTAAAGATGGCAAGGGATCTGCTATTGGAGCAGCACAAAGTCTGGAGGGTACCGGTTTTGGAATCCGCGTTGAAGGTTTATTGGATGGAGCAACCATACTACTGCGGCGTGGCTCTGATGTCTGCAATTCCCAACCAGAGAATACGGAGCTGCAAGATGCCTGTCAAAGTTTTGTATCAGCCTGGGTCGGAAAGCGCATCTGGTCGCCGCTCTGTCGACAAATAGCAAATGGTGGTGGTGGAGAACTAAGCCCAAGTGGTGTTTGCTCTGCTGTGTGCGCAATCATTGTTGCAACCGAAAAAGTGCGGAGTGTTGCATTGCAGCTACTGATGGAAACGGATGAAATTAATACATTGGCTACACTATTGGGGCTACTTGAACCAAATAATATCACGCGAATCTATACTTGGCCGCGCCAAGGTGGGGGCGGTGGTGGATCACGGAGTCGTGCATTGCTCGGAGGTAAAGACTGTGGAAATTGGTGGTGCCCAGGCTTAGCTGGTGTTGCTGGCACCATGAATTATGTTTTGAAAGTTGCCCATTTGGTGTTCGTTCACCCCGCTCCTGACTCTGTTTTGGTTTCTGTCCAACAAATTTTCTTTCATAGCCGATTGATTCCTTTGACTGTATCAGCTTTTGATTTGCTAAGATCCGAGAACCTGCCTTACTGCGCATATGGACTTCCATTGAGCATAATAAAATGCCTAGTTGTAGGTTCAAGTCATTTTGCCAAACAATTTGTAAACGCAGGCGGCATACGGGCTGTTAAAGCATGTGCACTTCTTGTACCTCCCTCGACAGCAAAATTGACGCAACACATAGAGCGCTGGCAGCAACTAGACCCACGAGGCCAACGGAGTCACACTTCACCGCGATATGAAAATTCTGTTGACCCTCTTATCGATGAAACAAGAATTATTCAGTGTCCTAGGGATGTTGTCGTTGACACGTTAGTAGCAGTATCTCATTTGGCCAGATCCAGCGCGGATTATTACAGCGCTATTTTAGAGGTTGGAATGACACGAGAGCTTCGCGCTTTGCTGTGGCACACGGAAGGCAGCGTTCGCGCGAAAGTTTGCAATTTGTTGGGCAATTTATGCAAACATTCTGATACTTTTTATACGCTTTTAACAGAATCGTTAGAACCGTATCAATACAATGGGGGTGGGGACGAATTATGGTTGGCTCGAAATTGTGATCGTTTGAATCGTGGCAATGACCATACATTGTTGGCACATTTGATTATTCATTGTAAAGATCCAGATTCTAATACTCGAAAATTTGCATGTTTTGCTGTTGGTAATGCGGCATTTCATAGCGCGCGATTGTACACAGAACTAGAGAAGGCCATCCCGTTCTTAGTTTATGTTTTAGAAAATGATTTGGAACACAAAACAAGAGCAAATGCCGCTGGCGCCCTTGGAAATTTAGTTCGAAATAGTGATGAATTGTGTGTAGCATTGGTAAATGCAGGCGCCCCAAATGCGCTACTGAGTGCAGCTCTTCGTCAAGGGACAAGCAATCAACAGCCACGACGGATTTCTTTGTTTTCCTTGGGTAACTTTTGCGTATATTCATCGTGTCGGGAATCTCTGCTGAATCGCAGTAGCGTTGTTGGCGAAAGCCACAAGTCTTTTGAAAATTTAATGAGGCAAATGAAAGCAAATTCAAATGATCCAATAGTTATAAAATATATCGACAGAATATTTACGAAGTTGCAAAATGCTCCGCATTAACAACAAGAAGTGTTGTAAAAAATATCTGATAGGAATAAATAAAGCAGCAAAAGTGGTATCTTCTAATAAAAAACTATTAATTATAGATAATACTTATAATAATAATAATGATAATATCCCTCATCATTATTGATTAGTCTGTCTATCATAGTTCTTAATTTTATTAATAACATTGGTAGCTGTGAGTGTGATAAAGAGGCTGCAGCTAGGATCTACTATTTACTATTATGGCTAGATGATGGCTAGATCCTCCACGTGATGATGAAGTTAGTTAATAATAATATAATCATATTGGGAAGACGAGAGTAGCAAGAGGGCTGCCATCAATAGTGCGATGTTCTCTTCGATCGATACTCGTTTTCAATTTTGCCTCGAAAGACTCCCAGAACGTTTACTTGCAGGGTTACGGGTGCACATAAACTTCAATATGCTTTGGAAAAGAGGTGTCGGTTTTCATTTTTTGAGTTGGGTCTTCGGACTGTTGGTTAACGTCGGCACGGTGACTGCGTATGCCAGTGTAGAAAGGGTAGACTTGGATCTCCTCTTTGGGCTAAGAACACCCTGGTTAGGTGCAGATGTTGCGCTTTCGATTCGAGTCAACATGTCCAGCTATATTTGGGTTTGGGGCGATACTTTGGTTGGTAATTTGTATGCGAATGGACGTAGGAACATTAGCTCCATGGTCCATGACTCATTTTCACTTGTAAATGTCGAGGATAACACAACAAACTTTTATATCCCAAACAATACTCTTGGGTTTCTTCAACCGCATAGGATTTCGAGAGAGTTTGTGCGCACTGCAGTTGGGGGCCCTCCGCCGATACCATACTACTGGGTTGTAGCTGGAATGTTGTCGCAGAAACTGGTTTTTCTTTGTCAGAAGATCGAGGCAGTAGATGTTGCCCCAGGCTTTAAGCAAGTAGCCACTGACGTGGTTGTTGTGGATAACTTCGATGAGGGACAGTTTGTCGCCCCGTCAACCTGGGTCTATAGAACAAAGTCGATTCCATACAGCAATGGCAACTGCACATGGAACGAAGGCATTGTTGTGGGTAATGAGGATGGAGAAGCTTTAACAGCTGACGTAGGCGTTGGAGGCGAGGAGGCCTATGTTTACATTATGGGCAGGTGTATATGGGAAAGTCAGAGCGGTGCAGCTTTGTCGCGAATCCTTCACGACGATTTTTTAAGGTTTCCATACAACGAAAATAGCACCAAATTTGAATACTTGGCGATAGATGGCACGTGGACTGCGGCGTTTTTAGTATCGAACTTAAAAATGCTGTTTCCATCCGTTTTCTCCGAAGGAAATCTAATCTATAACAAATTTTTGAACTCGTGGTATGTTTTGCTTTGCCAAGCTTTTGACCCCGTTGTACATATTGCTTTGTCCAATTCAAAATCGCTATATAAAGACACCACTTGGAGCGTTCAAGATTTTTATAGTATTCCGCCAAAATTTTTGAACAAATCTGATCAGTTGATTAGCTATGCATCAAAATCACACCCAGAATACGCACCCAATGGTAATGACCAGTTTATTGTTTTTTCGTTTAATACAAACACGTTGGCTGTAGAGAAACTGGATAATTTGACATATATTTATCACCCTCACTTCGTACAGATAGATTTAATGACCCACAAGCTAGTATCTCAGTATCGATCGGTTAAAGACGATGTAGGAGAAAATAAACACTACAGGCTTCGTCGAAGGCATATACTTTCTCCTATTAGAGACAAGATTGCAGCCGAAATGGGGGTGCTACCGGCAGACCATCATCATCGAGAAGCAAAAGGCGAGACCGGCGCATCGTCAACAAGTGTTGCACCTGAGGCCAAAGAAGCGCCTGATGGAACTTCTACACAAAAGAAAAAACCTGGCAATGAAAAGAATAGTGTATATGGCAAAAACGTGGGAAAAGGTCCATCCCATGGTGCAATCGAAGTTTCAGAAATCGCTTTGGGTATAAGTGCGATGAATGGTCACGTGACAGAAAACACGAACGACTGTGACCATAAGGGTGGGATCGCCACATTATTGTGCCATAAGTCAAAACGAACTTCGACCAAGAAAATAGGAAGTCAAGACCCTTCCAGCCCGCAGAATGCGGAAGCAAAGAAGGCCGATTCATTACCAGAGGATTCAGGGGCAAATACAGGACAGACATTTCAGGAAAAACATTTGGAAAAAACTATCGATCACACAACAGTACACGATATTGCAGTGAAGGTAGAAACAACCAAAGGCTGGTTCATGATAACGGTCAAACCCAAATGGTCACCACAAGGTGCGGCACAATTTTTGTCACTAGTAGCAAGTGAATTTTATGAAAATACTGCCATTTTTCGTGTGCTACCAGGTTTTGTGGCTCAATTCGGTATCAATGGTAACCCAAAAATCCAGAAGGCATATGGCTCAAGTATTCCTGATGACCCGCCAGCGCATGTCTCGAATGCCTTGGGTACACTGTCTTTCGCCGCACATGGACCAAATACTCGCAGCACGCAGGTATTTTTCAACACAATGGATAATGCACGATTGGATGCAATGAATTTCCAACCCTTTGCAGTCGTGGAAAAGAAGGGGCTTCCAATAATCACTTCCTTTTTTGGTGAATATGGGGAAACGGTTAATCAAGGTAGGATTTTTCAAGAGGGCAACTCATATCTGAAAATGAACTTCCCGAAACTAGATTACATAATACGGATGACGGTAAAAGATTTGGCTACATAATAGAGGATATACTTTATTTCTTAGTTGCATTTCTAGGTATGAAGACAGCCAGTCAGCCAGACACAGGGATGTAGTGTTTCGTTATATAATACGAAACATTTTCACTATACTTCTTCCTTCGATGGTGAGACGAATAGGAAGGATGCCCTTACGCAGCATAATCTATGTACTAGAGTGGCCAAGACGGGTAAAATTGGAAAAGTTCGTCTTTCTCCGATTTACTTTTACTGGCCTCCTTCAGGGCATCGAAGCGATCCAATGAATTCTGTGGTACCGATGGAATGGTGTAATCGTTTTGTAACAATCGTTCCATCCCAGCCCAGGCTACCATTACACCGTTATCGGTACAATACTGTGCAGTAGGATATGTTATGTTCATGTTAAATTCAGCTCCTAATGCATCCAGGCGTTTTCGCAAGTATTTATTAGCTGCCACCCCGCCACAAACAACAACCTCTGAAAGCAAATCTTTCGAGCCAGCGCTGTTGCCAGTGCCGTTATATTTTTCTTTACACAGAGTAATTGCACGTCGCAGTCGATGTTCAAGGTGTGTCACAGCAGCTTTTTGAAACGATGCGGCAATGTCAGCTTTTACACGATTCCTTTTTAGCTCGTTACCATTGGATTCATTTAAGAGCTTTTCGGAAGCGTATTTCACAGACGTCTTTAAGCCCGAGAATGAAAAATTGCAATTTTTGTGCTTTATTAATGGGATCGGGAATTTGATTGAATTTTCGTCACCTCTTGAAGCCAGTTTTTCAATAGCTGGACCACCGCCGCTACTGTTAAAACTGATTTCGAGGAATCGAGCAACTTTGTCAAAAGCCTCGCCTATTGAGTCATCCAATGTCGCACCTAGAGATTCAAACTGACCAATGCCCTTAGCAATAACTAGCATGCAGTGCCCACCAGATACTAATAGTACCAGAAAGGGGTACTCTAAATTGCCATGTGAAATCTCGGAACGGCAAGTAGTTCCAGATATCTCTGGTTGATTCCCTCGAAAATTTTCCATTCGTGCCATCAATATGTGAGCTTCCAAGTGATTTATCGGCAGCAAAGGGACATTTAAAGTGTTTGCGATTTTAGTGGCGTGCTTCATCCCCACATGCAAGCACATTGCAAGGCCTGGCCCAGCAGTAACTGCTACAGCCTTTATTGCGTGGTCGTTGTCATCAAGTGAGAATTTTTTTTCATATTGTTTTTTTACTTCGTCAAATACATGCTGAAAATTCTCTTCGTGTGCTCTTGCCGCTAATAGAGGATATACGCCCCCATACTCTTCATGCACATCCCACTGAGATGATAAAGCCTCGGCCAAAATTTCCCCCTTTTCGTCCACAATGGCTATGCCAGTATCGTCGCAACTAGTTTCAATACCTAAAACGTGACTCCCAGCTCTGCTCGAGCAATTATAAATCTGTACAGCATTACGACCACAGAAGACAGCATGCCTTGGGGCACCAGCGATATGCGCTGCAAGTTGCCTTGCAATCCTGGGGCGAAATATACTTGGCAAAAAAGTACGGAGCATGATGCGGCATTTTCTTGTATTCTAATCTTGTTGAAGGATTCACGCGATTTGGTATTGAATCCTGTTCGTTACCGCTCCATCATCATGATGTTGCGTTGAATGATGGTGGTGGAAGAAGAAGAAAGAAAAGAAGAATATTTTATTATTATTAATAAAATATAATAATAATAATAATAATAATAATAATAATAATATGTATTTATATTTGGGCAGACGACATCGGCAGTCGAGCAAATATACTCATTTATTTTGACGATGTCTAGACAACAACTAGGAGGACAGTAGAGAACTAGTAAACGAAGTAGGAGAAAATAAAGAAGGAGGAAGAAATGTAACATACAAGTTGAGTCGGAAGATGAGGGGGAAGAAAGAATTTAGAGGAATTAGATTGAGCGAAGCCCCTACTACATGGTAATACTATGACGATCTCACCCCTTACTATGAGTCACATACGCCATCATAGTATACCATTAACATCACCATGAAATGAGTAGTAGAGCGGGGATGCCTAGACCGAATGAAGGATCAGACACGGAGAAGTTCAGGTCGCAACGCGAACGCAACAACCATCTGGTGAGTTAAGTTCAGATACAAAAGAAGAGCAAACAGGGTTGGTTGTGTTGGAAAAATTTTTTTTTTTTTTTCTGACGCTTAGGAGGATGAAGAGTGTGAAGAAAAGAGCGACCTCATGAAGGTACACGCAAGAACGCAGGAACTAGGACGGAGGGAAAAGAACGAGAAGGTAAGGTTGTAACGTGGAAGGAGTAAGTGAGAGTGCAGGAATGGGGATGAAGGTTCAAGGAGGAGGAGATGTGGACGTGAGACCGGAGCAACCATGAGTTACCTGGCGAAGGATGTCTAATGGTATGTAGTGGAGAAGGATCAACTAGTTGATGGACATACAACTTAGACAAGCGGAAGACGAAGTTGCCAACCAGGGTGAGAGATAAATTAGATAGATAGTTGGTTAGAAAAAGAGGGCCGTTGGTCAGTAGGACTGAATCGATTATATAGGTAAGTAGTGAAAGGATTGACGCGGAACCCAATCGCGTGTAAGGTGAGTAGATTTTGACTGTCAATCAGTAACCGCTTAGAACAGCTTTCAGAGGATGGCATGGCCATCAATAAAAGAGTAGATTTCGACTGTCAATCAGTAACCGC
>LT658487.1:0-28610 GCA_900128575.1 Stramenopiles sp. TOSAG41-1
AAAAATATGCACTTTTCTGGACTACTTTTTTTTTTGTTGATCCTTGAAGCTGGTGTATCTGCATTTGCGGCTGTCAGGATAGGGTCAATCTCATCAAAAAATTTAAGAAAAAATTAGTATACATCATATTTATACTAAAATTTACCCTACATAATTTAGAAGCTCTCACCAAAAGTTTAAAGTCCCCTCCTCAAAAAAACCGGGTCATAATAAAAACCTAAACCTGGGACAACTATTGCCACAAGCATATTCTTCCGTCCCATCCGCAAGTGGCGACTGTACTACTTTCGACTGGGTGCCACACGGCACCGATACACGGAGTACTCTTGTGGGACTTTAACTTTCGTAGTATTTTCCCACTTTTGAAATCCCAAAACCATAATTGCCCCCTACCATCGCCCGACAAAATAAATTGCCCATTTGGAGAAAATCCTATTTGGCACGCGTAACCAGCAACAACATGCCCCTTAAAACTACGCTTCTTTACCATGCTGAATTTGTTTCTGCTGTCGAAAACAACAATTTTATTATCTAATGACTGACCCACCAGGTATCGCTTGTTTGGATGCGCCGTAACCGCAGCAATAGTATGCATGTCTGGTTCTGCAATGTACTTTATTGGCGTCGGCACGCCATATTCCCAGCACAATACCCGTTTATCATCCCCGCAGGTCATGAACTTTCTACCTTCATCGTACCATGTCAAGGTGTTGACTGCATCAAAATGATGATCATACTCTTGAATAATTTCCTTCGTTCGTGTATCGTATTGTATAATTTTTTTATTCTTGCACGCGGCCAACACTACATGTGCCTCCGTTGGACTATATTTACAACTATAAGGAACGACTCCATTTCCCAAGGTTTGCTTACATTTACCAGTTTCAACATCCCAAATTTTAATTTTGGTATCAAAAGAATAAGAAAGAAAATCAACACCATCTTCCTGGCGAAAATGTGCTCCACGCACAGCCTCTTTATGGCCATGATAACTTCGCATGCATTGTTTATTACCAACCGTATCCCATACACGGATAGTGCCATCCATACTACCACTAAGCAACAAGTGGCCATACTTTGGAAAAAACTCGATTGACTGTACACCAATATTTTTTCCATTTTTCTTACCACCATTATATACATGCACAATTTTTTTCGGTATGTAGCAATCCAGCTCATCCGCTGATATCGACGTAGCTATGTACGATGGAGGGTTCGTCCAAGCCCTACCTTGGTAATCTCTTTCCTCTTTGCCATAGAAAATACTTTCGTTAGCACCCTGTTCTCGGTCTTGGCCATCCACAGAGGTAGAAAAAGACTGAATTGCAGACTTCGTTGCAATTTTCTCTGCTTCTTGTTGACGGGTTGCGTCTAATTCCCTCTGTTTTCGCTCTGCCTCCGATAATTCTTGTAACTCAAATCCAGTACCCTCCTCGTCATCATCCAAATCTCTCCTCTGATGAGCCCATGGACCGTCGTCTACTGGGTCACCTAAGTTTTTGTATGAATCTTTTTTGCGGCGTTTGCTCGGCGGCAACCTTTTGTCCGTGAACGTGCCTGGAAGACTTTGTGAGTTCATCGAGGCAAAATGGGTTAACTGAAAAAATGCCTGTTGTTGCTGCTGCGGTGCTACTGGAACCTGGCCCAGTTCACCCGAGTATACTGCCCCTGGAACAAGGGTGTTGTGCTGTTTGGGCACTACAGGGGCGCTTGATACTCCGGTGTTGAAGGTAACAGTAGCCTTTAAGTGTGCAACTTCCTCGCCGGTACCTTCCGGCTCATCCTCCGACGAATCTGATGCTAAAAATTCCATGCAGTATACTGACGAAGGGTACGACTGCTCGCGCCGTCTCAGTTTTCGTCTTTGGCACTACGTGAAGGATGAAAGGCAGCAGTCTCACTTGTAGCCCTTGACCAACCCGTAGACGTTCAATCAGGATCAGAATGATGAGCGAAATTAAAAAAAGAAGAGAAGAGAAGGAGAAGAAGAGAAGAGAAGAAAAAAGAAGAAGAAGCCATCATCATAATAAATACGTAATAATAATAATAATAATAATAGCACCACCTAATAATAAATAAATAAAAAATATCACATCACCACATCACACCACACCACCACCACCACTGATTTTCTCACGACAATAAAAACAACAAAAAAATAATCTCATCATTATCATCATAGAGAAAAATTAGTAGAATAATAAATAGAGCACTAGGGCTAGCTGCTAGCAAATAATAATGTACTGTATTATTAATAATTTCAAATTACTGTAATTATAATACGATGTTGTGTATCGCTGTTTTGGTGTGTTTTTTCATCGTAGTAATATTATACGAGGAGAGTGGCTATCACAGGAAGATATCATACACTTTATCTACCGTCCGTCATCGTCGTCTCCTCACTCATCATTCATTCATCATTCATCATCGATCCTCCTCTTGGACCACTGGCCTCACCACCATCGTCCACAACCACCACCAACGCTTTGTTTCACCTAAGCCAACGCCAACAACGAGAAATCCATCCACTGCGAACTCAATATGGAGTCTATCTTAGTCGGAAATCGAACAGTAACGCTCGAAGACTTTTTTAAAGTCTCCTGTACAGGTGCCGGTGTGCAGCTGGATACAGCCAGTTTGTCAAGCATTAAAAAGTCGGCTGGGCTAGCGAAGTCACAGACTGCCCCGGAGGCACATAACGTACTTGATGGCGATGATGCAGCTGAAGAGGAACGGCGCTTTGTTGTAACATGCACGAAAGATCAAGCTCGGGCGACTATGTTTTTCCACCTTGTCTGGTTTATGGCTGGAAGGTCAGACGTTAGGCAAGAACTTGTTGAGTTGTTGTCGCAACTCTTGAACGAGGATGTTATTCCTGTACTACCACGTAGCCCGAAATACGTCAACAAACTAATGGCATTCTTGTCAACAGGAAAAGATGGTGACGCTGACATTCAAGTATTTGGAGATGCATCTTTATCTTCCGCAAACATACCAACCTTGGGAGAATTGACTGGCTTTGAAAAGTTTGCTTTCTCTCGCGACCAACTTATGGAAACTGCAATAGTATGCTTGGAAGCCTATAAAACTAGCAGCTTATTGGATATTTCAGATTTGATTGCGGCGCTAAGTTGTGAAGTTTTGCAACACCCGTCGTCGTGTTTTGATGAGAACGAGTATGCCTGCCGTCCACACCGAGGATGTGTAGAATCTGCTGAAAACATTAGGACTTTGCTGATCAATTCGCGTAACCTGCTGTCGGACGGGGGTGGAAAAAAGAAAAAGAAGGCTAAGAAGCGCAGCCTTGACGCGATTGAATTAACACCTCAAATGCATGGGCCCAGTAGGCTTTTACTACCCACACTAATGCGCACGTTACGGACAGAGTTAAATGGTGCGCCGACACTAGGTTGGAGAGCCCAATATAATTTGAATACCATCCGACCTTTGATCGATACCATGAAGCTTCATGTTACGGACCTTTACAATGCTTCGCAAGACCGCTACGTTATTCTGCAAAATTACCATCAACGGGCAAATCAGATGCAAAACATTCCATCTGCTCCTCAAGCTAAAGGAGATGGGGACGTGCTATCTTCAATCACTGCGGATACTTGGGTAGAAAGTATGTCTAATGAATGTAAGCTCGCCATGGACATATTACTCCACCGGGAAAAAGATATACTTGCAAAAGCTAAAGCAAAAGAAGAGGCTGCAAAGCGCAAGAGAGAAGAGTATGAAAAAAAAATGGCTGCCAAAGCACCTGCACAATCAAATGGCGATGCGAATGGAACCCAAAAGGCCCCAGAGAACGATAAGGCAGCGGCAAAACGCGCAGCAAAAGCGGCAAAAAAGGCAGCAAAAGCCGCCAAAAAAGCTGCAAAGAATAAGAAGAGCGAACAAGGTGGACTTGCTTTGGGTACTGGTACAGCTTGGTTTCTGAATCTTCTAAAAGCAGAAAAATTGGCAACTGGATCAAGCGGCAGCGCACTTATAGATGACTGCATTAGTCCTACTAAAAAAGGCCTTATTACTAGCGGGAAGTTGAGGCTAGTTTTGGAGCGTATTGGAAGTGGGGGCGCTCAGCGTGTGCCAAAGATCGCCAAGGGTGCGCGTGATTTTGAGCCAGACCAAATGGCCGTGAGACAGGAAGCTTTTCAGATAATCCGAGGTGTGTTCAGACGACACGGTGCCGTTGAAATAGACACACCAGTATTCGAGTTGAAGGAGACGCTTACAGGAAAGTACGGCGAAGACTCCAAGTTAATATATGAGCTAGCAGATCAGGGCGGAGAATTGTTGGCGCTGCGTTATGACCTCACTGTTCCATTCGCACGCTTCTTGGCCTTACATAGCGTTGGCAATATAAAACGCTTTCATATAGGCAAAGTATATCGTCGCGATAATCCGAACATTGCCAAGGGGCGCTTCAGGGAATTTTATCAATGCGATTATGATGTTGCTGGTGATTATGATTCTATGATACCAGAAACTGAGGTACTATCTGTCGCCATCGAAATTCTTCGTGCTCTTCCCGTCGGTGATTTTGTCATCAAGTTGAACCACCGTGTGTTACTTGATGCTATGTTAGATATATGTGGCGTGCCAGAAGAAAAATTCCGCCCTATTTGCAGTGCAATTGACAAGTTAGACAAAGAACCGTGGAGCACAGTTAGAGCCGAGATGATTGATGTCAAAGGCTTAGACCCCGCAGTTGCTGATCGTATTGGCAAATACGTAAACGAAAATAGCGAAATTCGCACCATGGAAAACTCCTTGGACTTGCACGCAAAACTTATGGCCACAGAATGGACTGGGTTCAATACACACCCTCGGGCCAAAAAAGCAATGGATGAGTTGAAAACTCTATTTGAATACCTCGACGCGTGTGGTGTTTTGGGTAGTGTTTCGTTCGATTTAAGTTTAGCCCGTGGTTTAGATTACTACACAGGCTTGATATACGAAGCTGTGATTACAGAGAAAGGCGAAAGGGTAGGGTCCATAGCAGCCGGGGGTAGGTACGACAATTTGGTAGGAATGTTTTCGGGCCAGAAGACACCGTGCGTTGGCGTAAGCATTGGGATCGAAAGAGTTTTCGCTATTATGGAGAGAAGGGCTCGTGCGAAGAATTCCATGGTTTCCAAGCCAGTAGATGTGTTGGTTGCGTGCACTGGAGGTTCATTCATTAAAGAAAGAATGAAAGTGTGCTCTTCTTTATGGAAAGTGGGCGTCTCTGCACAATTTGTTTACAAGACTGAAGTGCCTTTTCGACGGCAATTGCAGCTAGCGCTCGAAAAGGGTATTCCATACATGGTCGTTCTAGGTGAAGATGAAGTTGAGCGACAAGTTTGCCAATTAAAAGACGTACAGGCTAATGAACAAAAAGAAGTTAGTTTGAAGGCGTTACCGCAGCTTTTGGCCACAAAAACGAGGGATAGCAGTGAAAAAAATGAAATAAACAAACTCAGTGATGGCGTTGAAGCGATGACAATTGGCACCAGTATTAATGGCGTCAAAACCACTTCATCGCAGCTAACAATTGGGGATAACGGAAGGTTTCATCGACCAATAGGTCTATGAACTTTACGACGACAGAGAGAAAGAGAGAGAGAGAGAGAGAGAAAGGAACAGTTTTTTTTGTAAGAAACGAAGGTGGAAGGATAGAAGAGGGGAGGAATTATTTTTTATCTTCTCTCCATCATCGTCTATCCCCGTCCAAAACAACTATCATCCATTTTTTTTAATGTTAACTGTAATTTAAAATGAGTTTAAGGTTACTACGTGACCAGCGCTACACTATCGCAAGAACCCAAGGAGTTACTACACATTGCTACTTACTGTCGATAAAAAAAGGAGTCCAAAAATCATCACACTTAACCGGCGGCCGAAATGTAGTAGATAGGTAAAAGACCCAGCGCATCATCTATAATTATTAGTATAGTAGTTGTCAATTATTTAGTAGTATTTACAGTGTAGTGCTAGCTGCTAGCACTAGTATTATTATTATATTTGCTGATGATAGTCAATAAATTCAAAATAAAAAAAAAAAAAAGGTAAAGTAAAAGAAGATACTCTGATAGAAGGAATAAGAAGAAGAAAAGTTAAAGTTAAATAAAGAGTGGGTGAGAATGATGACGAATAATAATATAAATAGCCTTAATATTTTTTTATTATTTTATTATTTTATTATTTTTTTTATATAATAATAATAGTACTAATAATAATATAATTTGATGACGTAGTGGTATTAAGCGATTACGCGACAACAACACATATAGAACAACAACATCAAAAACATTGTAAAAACAACTACTATGCAAAGGCCTTCGGCAATATAAACACCACGGCAATTGACCAACAAAAGGGCTTTGTGCTGCACAAAGAGGACCGCGAGGCGCCATATCATGCAAAGCAATGTCACGACTTCTTTACAGCACCGCGAACCACGAGATTCACGTTTTGAATGACGCCGAAAGTTCATTGAACGGTTGGTTGGACTTTGTTGCTTTGTGTTTTGCCAAGAAGGGAACTCCTCGTGGATACTTTAAACGCCAACTGCTACAAATTCGGTCAAGAGACATCCTCATATTGGTACCAGCAGGTGGTGGACCACATGATATTTTATCAACGCTATGCATATTTTACATGTCTTTTGCTTTGGGTCAAGTGAAGTGTGCCGGCATTGGCAGCGTGTGTACACATCCTAGTCATCAGAAGCAAGGACTTGCAAAAAAGCTGTTGAAGTATACAAAAGAAACCTTTCTAAAAGATGCTTTTGTTTTGGACTCAAAAGGGTCGAAAATAACGCTGCTGCATTCATCAAAAGTAGCATTACAGAGATACTATAGCCATTTGGGATGGGACCAAACCGCTGTCATTAGATACGGAATATGGCGAATAGACACGAATGGAGATGGTAAAAATCACATATGTACGGTTCGACCGGCTACAATAAACGATGCCAGACGTCTCAAAATGTTGTACGGTGCGTTTCAAAAGTTGCTATTTCTGAAGGATAGAAGCGATGTGGACTGGAGTTATGTCCTTGATGAGCGTATTAAGGACAACTCATTATTTGTCTGTGTACAATGCGATGTAATAGTTGCATATGCTAGTGTAAAGAAATACTGTAATAGACATCAACTTGTTGAGTTTGCGGTGGCGGACACACATCTTGACGATCCAAACAAGAGTCAAGGTTGCATTGAAACTATACTACAACATGCCCTTTTAACGATTGAAGGCAAAGAAAGCACAGGTTTGAAGCGATCATTTCTAGAAGTAGAAGTCCCCTTGAAACCTAGTAGCGAAATTTTAGGTTGGAAGAATATTGTACCCAAAGATGAATTGGACGATGTGGGCTGGAAGTTTCATATGTATACAAAGGGTGTTGATAATGATGATAAGAAAATTAAAAGTCTCGATGATTTTTTTTCCTGGCGCATTGACAATTTTTAAACTGCCATGAAGATAAATTTGGAAGATTCAAAGCTGCCTAAGTGACAAGAAAATAAAAAGGCATGGTCTGAGGGAGGAATAAAGCGTGCATGTAAATATATATATTTGTGTAAATTTTTTACACTCCGAGGTATTCGTAAAAAAATACGGAACATTAATAAAATATTAATATATTAAAGTGAACATTTGATTTTAAAACTCGTGTTTTAAAGTTATCAGAGAACTTTATACAATAATATTATTATAGAACTTATTTAATGAAATCTGTAATTTCCCGCGTGTAAAAAATATTTAGCGATGTCTTCAAAATCATACGCGTGCATCATAGTACGAAATAGTCCATTTATTATTATATAAGATCAAGATTGTGCTGTATGGATATCCTCTTCACCTCCCATTATGCAACAAATTTACCTTTGCTTGGTTTTACGCTCAGAGGACAGATATTTCCCGCCAGTTGCGACTACTAGTGCCATGGCGGCTTGAAGCAAGAGAATGTTCCACATGCTGATGCCCAAGACGTTTTTAGCAAACAGTGGTACACCTGTCTTTGCGTCGTTGCACAAAAGGTGCAGCAGCAAAAGTACATAAGCTAGTGGAGATGGGGGGCTGGAGCTTTTCTTGGAATGTGCATACGTCAAAATCGAAACTATGCTAACAAAACCAATGCTTGCAATAATGTGTATGTTTGCCCCAAGGCATATTTGTATGTTGCTCCAGTCGAACTCATTGCCGCGAGCATAACTAAATAGCGGAAGAAAGCACCCGAAGATAGAGTCCGCACACGACCACCCAATGGCAACCGCCAAGTCCCGAATTTTGCGGTTCCCCTTTGTGCTGTACAGCATGAATCCAACCACAGCGACATCTATTAGTGATATGAACACGCGCTTTATTTCAGTAATGGCATGGAAGGAATCGGAGCTGGATATTGGTATGAACGTTGCAATTAAAATCATTTTTACTATCTGTGAAAACAAGTACAAAAATCCAGCTCTAAGGCACACGGGCAACTGTCTTTCCTCTGCCAACCCCAACCCATAATACGATACGTACATTGGGCCATAGGCAAGCAAAGCGCAGTTAAGAAAGTGATAAAATGTCATTTCCCAATTGGTTTTAAGCTGCGGTTGGACGTACACATATGTGGGTTGCGCTGGAGGTTACCAGCGCAGGGCATGCAAAGTCGTCGGAGGAGCATAAAAAGAAGTAGAAGAAGGAGAAGCAAGAAAAAAAATGATGTTAATAATAGTGCTAATGTTATGATGATAATAATACTACTTATTTAGTGTAAGTGATTATTGTAGAAGAAAAATATAAGAATGTATGTAGGACGCCATAGGAATAAGAATACACTAACACTACAAAAACAGCAAATAATATTATATTTTGGATTTCTTAAAACTCTCCTGATGAAGCAAAGTTATCGTATTTATTATTTTCATTATCTATCATTACTTCAAAATTAACTATGAGGCGATTGTAAAAAAAAGTTTAGTACTGCTGGCTGTGTAATGAAAAACAACTGGAAATGACTTAGACTGAGCAAACATACTACATAAACATAAGGTTAATGTGTAATGTTCTTTCTGTCTCTGCGTATCCGTCAAGCGAATGGTCTCGGTTTGTCCGCCCTACCAAAAACATAATCGACTCTACAAACCAACATACTTGAGATGCAATAATATATATAATAAATTATCATCAATAAAAAATATATTATATCAATCCATCTTCTCTTCTTATTTTATTAATTTCCAACTCTATTATCAGCCGCAAGACGCAAACTGGAGTTGTTTCAATCAGCATTGGCAACTGGACCGCTGAAAAATTCCATCGAGAGAGCAGAGCGAACCGTGCAATTAAAAGCAAGGACGAAATATGCCTACCGTAGCAGTAGACCGCGACTTACTCTTCCAGAAACTGGGAAAGCAGTACACCGAGGAAGAGTTTGATGAGTTTTGTTTCGAATTCGGTATTGAGCTAGACGAAGTTACCACTGAGCGTCAGATGTAGAGAAAAGAAACGAAAGATGATGCGGATGGCAGCGATAATGTCATATATAAGCTTGACATTCCAGCAAATAGGTACGATTTACTTTGTGTGGAAGGACTCGCTAGAGGTATGCTAGTTTTCCAAGGTAAGATTAAGCCACCTCAATACAAATTGTCGGCACCGGTGAAAATGGAGCAAATGTATGTCAAGGCCGATACGGCAAGGATACGCCCCCATGTAGTGTGCGCAACAATCAGAAACATCAACTTGTCTCATGACGCGTACAATAGCTTTTTGGATCTCCAAGACAAACTTCACCAGAATATTTGCAGACGTCGCACTTTGGTATCCGTAGGGACACACGACTTGGACTCTATCAAGGGTCCTTTTTCGTACGAAGCGCGCACGCCAGATAATATTAAATTTAAGCCACTTTTTGAGGACAAGGTATTCGATAATGCCAAGACTTACCTTGACCATCTAAAAGTGCACCCGGAGCGTAAGAATACGTTAGGAAAATACACGGGTATTATCTACGATAGCCCAGTGTACCCAGTGATATATGATTCACAAGGAATAGTGTGCTCCATGCCACCAATTATCAACGGCGATCACTCGAAGATGAGTGTGAACACAAAGAATATATTCGTTGAGTGCACAGCCACAGACAAAACAAAAGCTATGGTGGTATTAAATCAGATCGTTTGTATGATTAGTGAGCATTGTGTTGAGCCATTTGTCATCGAACCTGTCGAAGTAATATATGAGGCAGATGGTCGCAAGGAAATTACGCCGGATCTGAGCTCCACGAAGTTCAAAGCAAGTTTAAAGGAATGCAAGACGATTTTAGGACTCGACTTGGAACCGGCAAAAGCATGCCAATTGTTGGAAAAAATGTGTTTAGAGGCGAAATATGACGAGGAAACCAAAACTATCGATGTTCTTGCACCTCCAACCAGAGCAGATCTTCTTCATGAATGTGATGTGGTGGAAGACATTGCTGTAGCTTATGGGTTCAACAATATTACCGAAGTAATTCCACAAACAAATACTGTTGGCAAGGAGCTACCAGTAAACCAGCTGACAGATCTTTTGCGTTTTGAGTTAGCTCAAGCCGGCTACACAGAAGCACTTACACTTGGGCTGTGCTCAAATGAAGAGGCATTTACATTCCTACGCCGCGTAAATGATGGCGCAACTGCTGTCGAACTTTCAAACCCTGCAACTATCGAGTTCGAAATTGTTAGACCAACTTTGATTCCTGGCTTGCTTAAAACTCTAAGAGAAAATCGAAGTCAAAAAATGTCAGAGGGCTTGAAATTATTCGAAATTTCAGGGATTGTGAAATTGGATAGTTCCGACGCTGTAGGTGCTCGTAATCAGCGTCATTTGGCAGCTCTTTACACTGGAAAAAGTGCTGGATTCGAAAAGATACATGGCTTGGTTGATCGCATATTTCAGCTTTTAGATATCCCCCCCACCGCCGATGTTGCCGCAGCCAGTGTGACGAAGGGTGAAGTTACCTCTGGAAACGTAGGTAAATCGGCAGGTAGCGAAACGAAGAAAGAATACATAATCAGACCGTGCCACTCGGAAACATTTTTCCCTGGTAGATCCGCCGAAATTTTGTATGATGATGGTACCGGCAAAGGCCCAAAAGTAATTGGATGCATGGGGATTTTGCACCCGAAAGTGTTGCAAAATTTCGAGTTGAATTACCCGTGTAGTATTGTGGAGATGAGCATTATGGATTTCGTTTGAAGTGCTTCGATAATACTACACACTTCGTATACATAATAATGGTTAGGATCGCGCGGAGATAAAGAGGTGTGCTTAAATATCATTGACCGACCGTAAAAAAATTAATAAAAATATAAAATATTAAAAAAAACAAATTATTTGTGAAAATACTCTGGGTGTAATTCTGATCGCACATTCTGAAGGTGATTTTGTATCATTTGAATTCGCCTTCCCGTCGATATTGCATCCCTTTCCAGCTCTCAGTGAGAATGAGTCATCGTCGTTGCGAAGAGGAGGAGGGAGGAGGAGCTAGTTTTTTTCCTTAAAACATAAAAGCAATTGAACACTACTACTAAATCTTCTTCATTATTATTAAGAAGGTTATTATTATTATTTTATTTTTGTAGGTTTGTTAAGGTTTAAGTTTTTTCATTTTGTTGTTGCTAGGAAAAGGGAAGAAGAAAGAAGATAAAAGAGGAAATAGGAAAAAAAAAAAAAAAAAAGATATGTGAATGCTGTAAATACAGCAGAGTATGTAGAGCTAGCCTAGTATGTAAATCATGGATTTAGATTATGATGATGATGACGATGTATTATTATTATTATGTTGTTAGTATTCATTCATATTATTATTGATGTGATAAGAGAGGAGGATGATGATGATGACTTTCTTCTACACTATTATCTAGAAGATTATTACGAACGCACATGTTCACCCTGAACAATGCAAGTAAAACCAGATATCTGACCACTAAAGATCTAGCGCAGCAGAACTGCATTCGTAGACGTTCGTCGGCTATGGAGACAACGAAATTTTTTATTCGACAAACCACGGTTGTTTTTAGGCATGGGGATCGTTCACCTATCACAACTTTGAAAGATAAGGAGTTCTGGCATAACCAACTTGCTGAGCAAGAAAACGTTATGTTGGGATTCAAAGTGGTAAGAGAGGAAGGTGATACAAAACATACTATGGAGGGCAATCCTCCGTTTGGCATGCTCACCAAAAAGGGCGTTGCTGATATGGAATCGAAAGGTGCGAAACTTCGCAAAGAAATCATATCCTTGGGAGGTGTAGTTGACAGTGAATTTTTGAGATGTGTATGTACAAACTTTAACCGAACTCTTGGGAGCGCACAGAACTTCTTGAAAGGTCTAGGCGTGACTTTGGGCGACAACGTATCAATCGACACCCGTTGTTGGCGAAATATGATCCCGGACGCATACTATCACGAATTTCATGAAAACTTGAAACATTACGAAACAGAACTACGCGAGTTTTCGAAAGGCAAATTTCATGACGTCCATAACGTGGTAGCATCAAAGCTATTGCGCTCTGGTATCTGCGGTTTTGAGACAGGCCCCGATGCTTCCGCTCCCGGCGGTATAAATTTGGATCGATTGTGCGAAATACTCATTTGCCTAGACTCATACGGTCGGCTTGAAAAAACGAAAATTACAAGGGATGAATATAAAGCAATTCTTTCTGTGAAGGAAAAGTGGTGCTTCGCTTTTTCGAAAATTCCTAAAATTGTTCAAAGTAGTATGGCTCCATTTCTGTACAGCATCATGAACCCTATACGAGAGATTCTGGCAATAGGAAAATGTAGAGCCCAAAAAATGCAAATTAATCTTTTCAGTGGGCATGATTCTACCATGTACCCAACGCTGAACGCTTTTAACTTGAGACCAATTGGATTGACACAGTCTGACAATGACAACATGTCATGGTGCTCCTCGATGTGGCCCACTTACAGCGATACACTACGTATTGAACTTTTAGAGCGAATCGATTCTGAAGATACCCGTATCAAAAATTTAGGCCAGTCTAATTTTCCAATAATAGAGTCAGACTCGTTTGAACGTGATAATGAAGACCCTGGATGCAAATTTTATGTACGCTTTTTATATGGGGATGGAAATCATCCCATAATTGCACCATTCGGTGAAAAGCATCCCATAGTCCCTGCCAAAAAAATCAAATTTATCTGGGAAGATGCACAATCCCTCGAGCCGTTCAATCGCCTAACGTCAGACCACGCAAAACAAACCGTATCTATATTCCGTAAGTACTCGATTTGCCACAGTAAAGGGTTTTTGGCACTGCCAGGAGAAGATCCTATACCGGCACTACCCGTTCCTTTCCAAGAATGGGATGGTCTGGTGGCTAAAATACCAATTTTACTCAAGGAACCGCCTGAAGAAGGTTTTCGTAGGAAAGTCAAGCGTCTAGATATTTTGGATCATACACTGCTGCAGACAAAAGCGGAACTTCGACGAGCATATTTGGTACTAAGTGCCTTGGCAAATGCATACTTGTTTGGTTTTGAAGAAGCAGAGCCCCCCGTTATGATTCCAAAACCAATCTCTGTTCCACTTTGTGGTATTGCTGAGCGATTGCAGATAGCTCCTGCTCTCATACACGCATCAATTTGCCTGTACAATTATAAATTAATTGATAAAAAGAAAGGATATACAGTTGATAATTTTGAGACTCTTGTGAATTTTACTGAAACGAGAGACGAAAGCTGGTTCTTTTTATTGACTGCTGAGATCGAATTTCGGGGGGCAAAAATGTTGGGCCCGGCTGTGTATTTGGCGAAAGCATTGCAAGTTGACATTTCATCCAGTGCGAACAGTAAATCCTCACGTGTAGAAGCGGATCCGGTATTAATGTTATGGATATTTTACATAATACATCAATTAAGATCTATTGAACATGCAATTTTAAAAATGACTGAATCATTTAGTCGCATGAAAGAAGGGTGTAAACCAAGGACTTTTTACAATTGTATCCGGCCATTTCTTGCCGGGAGCAATGGGAATCCGTCAGTACCTGCTGGGGTAATCTATGATGGCTGTTACGGAAACACACCGCAAAAATATAACGGTGGGAGTGCCGCACAGTCAACTTTATTCCCAGTTTTTGATGCGATATTCGATATTAGTCACGAAGATATACCAGGTCCAAATTCATTTTTAAAAGAAATGCAACGATTCTATATGCCCCGCGAACACGGCGATTTCGTGGTGTACCTGCATCGAAATAGTAAGAGAAGATCGATTAAATCGTACATATCGATGCTGGAAAAAATGAGCGTAGAAGACCCAAAATTCAATCATGCCCTTTCGGAGATGAAAAAACGATATAACTTTTGTGTAGAAGCTTTGACAAAATTTCGTAGCAATCATATCAATATTGTCGCTAGTTACATTATATCTCAGGCATCAAAAGTGCGCAAGCTAGAAAGTAGATCATCGTTATCGCCAAAGAAAAAGCAAAAATTACACGAAAAAGCCGGAGGTAAAGGAACTGGTGGATCCGATTTAATGAAGTTTTTGAAGCCAATAAGAGACAATACAAAAGCAAACACTATAGGCTAGAGATATTTAATGTGTATTAAATATACATGCACCTTCTAAGTGTAAGATATTGAAACTTACACGCGCTTTTCGATTTGTGCATAACCGCTAACACTTCCACTTTTGAACGGTCTCGCACAAATTGTTGGAAATCCCAAATCCTCTAAATCCAGTTGAAGGGCTGACAAAACATTGTTGGCTTCCTCGAGCCTATTCGTATCCACCTCTAGAGCTGCTTTCTGGCCAGGTAATAGTCGCACACGCATATTATCTTCCATAGATAGGCCCATCTCCTGTCTGACTTTTGCTTCAGCATGCTCTACAGCACGCAAATGCTTCTCCGTCGCCTCTATTCCGAACGCAAGTCTACTGCGCAAACATGGACTTGCTGCCGCATTGTAATTTGGCAGACCAAGGCGAAATGCAATTGCCCTGATCTGATCTTTACTTATTTCATCTAGCGGAGAGATCACGGAAAACTCCTTCGCGGCAACTAAGCCAACACGACTCGTGTCTAACATGTCTTCGCTATTAGTTCCATTAAACAATGCAAGATTTGGACGATTGGATCTAGTATTAAATGTAAAGTTATTCATTTCTGCAGCAGCATATTCATGCACTTGTTGTAGACTACCATAAAGTGTTGTTTTGCAAAAATAACAAGCGTTTCCTTTATTCGCTATATAGCCATCCTTTTCACCTTCTGAAGTTTCAGTTTCAACGTGCTGCACTCCAATCACACGAGCAACGTCTCTGGCTTGATTTAGCTGTACCTTGGACAAAGATGGCGAAATGCCTGTAACTGCTATAGTATTCTCTGGAAACATACGGTGCACTAACGCTGCTGCCACTGACGAGTCTACGCCACCGCTGTACGCAATAATGTTCTTTCCAGCCGACTTTGGAATACCAGAGAGCCTAATTTTAGTCAATAACAAGGACATAAGATAATCAACATTTTGTTGAGTCATTCTAATTTTCCTTTTGGACATTGCACAGCTCGCATATGGTGTATAATTGAATAAGCGAAATGTGCGATATTAGGTGGATAAGCAAAATATCGGCTGAAGAAGAAAGTAAGGTTCGTAAGGCTTTAGGGCCGAAGAAAAACCACAACGACTTCTAAACCTTACTACACTCTACGGAAGAGAGAGTGTGTGCTGTAATTAAGAGTAAGAGAAGGAGGAGGGTTTAGGGGGTGGTGATGTTAATGTTAGCGAAAAAAGAAGAAGAAGGAGGTGTAGAGAGGATGAGTGATGATGAGCTATTAGATCTTCAAGAAGATTAAAGAAGAAGAAGAAGTTGTTGTTACTACGAATAATAAATAATAATAATATTTTTTTTTTTTGTAAAAAATGTCAGCTATATATGTGAGTGTAGGGGAGCATTTATTCGTCGCTCACATTTGTGTACAGCCTCTACGGCTAACGTCCCGAATTTACATTTCGTAATCATATATCTTAAAATATCCGAGTAGTCGTGGTCGTAGTACTACAAAACTTTCTACGAAAGTCCTAATTATCAATCAAGATCCTTAACCGTTGCCTGATCATTGAAATCACATCACTAAATTATTTGGATATCACATCGCTAAATCTACATTCAACCAATTCTGTATTGTCGCCATCCCCTGAACCTGATGACTTCGTTTGGTTACTTTTAAGCGCAAAACTTTTATATGCAATGCAATGCGTACCAATCAATTCTTTTGCCTCTGTGTCTCAATATTGTTTATAACATGCAGTTGTATTGCCCAATGGCCCCTCGGTATTTAGATACCCACTAGCAAAGTATATGGAAGCTATAGCAGCTGGCCAGGTTATACTTAGTCCAGTCCCAAATGAAATTAGTTTTCTACGCTCTGCAATTAAGCATATTTCCCCCGGTGCAAGTAAAGCGGAAATAGCGTACCACGTTTCTGACATTTTACGTAATCTTGAAGTTTGGGAAGAGCGCACAACTAAATCGCAATGTATAGGAGCTGCAAAATATTCGATTGTCAATATGGTCGATGAATTGCTTGATACGGTCAGTCGTCTAAAGACTAAATCATATGGTGTGTATTTTAATCATGCATTGGAGTTGTCCTGTGCTGCAGTAAATAGACTTCCAGGATATCGTATTGCCTGGAGTCAGTATTGCACCGAGAAGCAAATTCGGCAATGGGGTGGCGAAATTGCTGCAGCTACTTATACATCACATAAAGCAGCGATAAAAAATGCTAATATTTTGCGACATATAGATTTAAAAGGTAATGATTTATTTTCGATCAAAGCCCAGAGCCTAAGTGTATGTATGCAGACGTGTGAAAAGATCTCGAAGTGTGGTGGTTTTACGTTCTTGCACAACAGTATGGAATGCTACCTTAAAAATGACGACCTGAAAAATCTCCATCGCAATAAAATACCGATGGCAAACGCCGACAGTTTCGTTAAAAATGCCATTAGGAAAGGATGCTATATAGTAATTACAAACCTGATCGGATGGAAGCGATATGTCACGAAAGAATACTATCATCTGTTCCACAATTTGATAGCTAAGTACGGGTGGGTTCAAGGATATGAACATGCTTTATATGATGTGTTTACTCTAGAAAAACAAAAGACATTTTGTTCAGTGTGCCATAATGGCAAGATTCCCGACTTTATTTTGTTTACTGAGTCATATGGCCACATACCTACATATTACTCAGATGCTATTGAATGGCTGAGATCAAAAGGGACTAAAATTGGGTTTTGGGCGAATGATCCAAATGTTTTTGAATTCAAAAGAATGTCAAAATCTAGTAAACTTAAGTTGTTTCGTAGTGTGGATATTTGGTATGGGCCTTATGTATATTCAGCTTTCGTCTTTTATCCAAGATTGAGAAATTTATGGCCCCCTCGCGTGTGGCTTCCAAATGCTGTTGGCATGGAAATACAAGGAACAAAGTTCAATGAAAATCCGCTTCGTAAGGTGTTACTTGCAGGGTCAATGGAAAAGCTACAATACCCGTTACGTGCGTGGGCATTTGCAGAGGCTTCACACGATAAACGAATCGTGCACTTAGCGCATCCTGGATATTCTGCAGGGAAAAGCTCTGAGCATATTGCAAGGCCCTCGGACGTAAATTTATTGGTTTCACGCATCAGAAATTACAACACTAATACTTTGAGCGCTTCAATTAAGGGTGGAAATTTTGGCTTGTTTGCCAGTAAATTTTTGGCATGCTTTACGGACATGATGAGATTTAACAGTTTGATTTCAAAGCATTTCGAATTTGCAGCCGCTGGATGCCTTGTACTTTCGTCAAATCAAGATTTAGCTGTATTGAAAAGCGTGGGCTTTGAACATATGAAGACCTTCGTAGCTTATAACAAAACTGATCCCGGCAAGGCTATTTCATGGGTGCTTGACCCAAACAATAGGGAAACTGTAGACAGAATTCGCTATGCTGGATACACCCTTGCACATTCGCGGCATCTCAGCCAAAATCGCTCTGCATTCTTAGATGAACATGCACAATATGTCGTTGCGAAGGCTGCAGGCTGCCCCCACTGTTCCATATCTATACCATTTGAGGTGCGCGACGAAGTATTAGAGAATGCTTCTCCCTGTCCTCTAGCAGGTGAAACTATGGTTGAATGTCAAAGTCAATGGCGTCGTGTAACTTTTCAAGACAACTGATGAAGAAAAGTTCACGTGTAAGCTATTGCAACGCTACAGATTTTTTTATGGGATACCAAGGTTTATATGATATTAGTCGTCATAAAAAAAGTACACTGTGTTAATTAGTGCAAGTAGCACTATGGTTGCAAAAAGTTTCTCTTGTTTATTGACTACAGGTTGCACACGACGAGCCTACTAATAATTATTTTTTCTTCGACAGAAAAATAACGAGTAACAATGGGAAAAACAACAAATTGATTTTCTGTACACACAAATAATAATTATTTTTTTTTTTATTGGATGATAATAATTTAAATACTAGTATAAATAATAATAGAGGATGATGCCATGGATGAGGGATCAGTCTTACCCCTTGGAAACTACGGCGAGATCACCAGTAACTCTGCAAGTAGAAATAGGCCGACCGCTTCTGGAGTACTTGCACTACTGTTGCAAGCGTAAAAATGCAAAGCATACAATGTGTTCAGTACTCATCTAGGCCGAAGGAAGCTGTAAAGGTCAAGTTGGTTTCGCAGCCGACAGAGGTTAAGCCCACTGAGGTTTTAGTGGAAGTTTTGGCTTGTGGATGCGACTTTGTCCAGCTACTTCTGACGCAAAATAAATATCAGCTGAGGCAGAAGCCTCCGTTTGCACTTGGAGGAGAGGCCTGTGGGCGCATTGTAGGAATAGGATCTCGAGTAGTTGGGTTCAGCATCGGGGATATGGTAATCGGTTCCGGAAAGGGTCTATTTAGCGAGTATGTGACGATGCCCTTTTTCAGTATATTGAAGCTTACGCCCAAACTCGACCCAATTTACGCTCCTTCGCCATACAGCTACATAACTTCTCTTCACGCGTTAAAGACACGCGCTCGTTTACTCACGGGAGAGACTCTTTTAGTCCTAGGCGCCAGCGGAGGCGTCGGCAGTACTGCCATACAAATAGGAAAAATTCTTGGAGCTACTGTAATTGCTTGCGCGTCTACGCAGAAAAAACTTGATGTATGCAAAAAGTTGGGGGCTGATTATGTAATTAATTATGAAACCGAAAACTTGAAGCTGAGGGTCCGAGAATTAACAGATGGAGTAGGGGCAGATGTGGTTTATGACCCTGTGGGTGACAAATACTGTGAACCAGCAGTGCGGGCCTTAGCATTCCGAGGAAGATTAATTGTGATCGGCTTTGCAGCCGGGAAAATCCCAAGAATTCCAATCAATCTGCTGCTTTTGAAGGAGGCCAGTATCATTGGCAGTGCATTAGCGGAGAGTCAACGTTTGGCGCCAGAGCAAGCCTTGAATGAGCGACAGGAATTGATACATTTGCATAACAAAGGTCTGATCAAACCTTTAGTGTCTACCGTATTGCCGTTCCGCAAAGCTGTCGAGGGATTTGAAATGTTCCAAAATCGCGAAGTGATTGGTAAATTGGTGTTCGTAACGCCAAAGTATGAGGCAGAATTTGGCATTAGGCCAAAGGCTGTTTTTTCTAGTACAGATATAGAAACGAATCTGATTCAGAATCGGATCCAGGAGTTTTTGAGTGGTAAGATTTTTAATGGTGAATTTTGGATACTGTCAATGATGAAGTTCAAGGATAAAGCTAGAACACTCGACTACATTGAATATTTCAACACTCAAGAGTCGGTCTTGCAGAGCTTCAATGCAAAAGTTGTATTTAGAGCATTTGATTACGTTTGCACCGTTATTGACGGTGGAGGTCTGGTCCCGGATTGGGATAGCATATCTATTATTCAATTTAATTCTGTAAAGTCTTTCAACATGTGGATGAACCATCAATCATACCAATCTCCTTCTAATTTTTGCGCTATATACGAAGTACATGCCATGAAAGGCTACTGGATTGATCCATCGAAGCAACAGCAAGATAGCTCCATATTCCAGAAAAAATCCACTGAAAATGTAGACATGGCAGAGGCAACTAGACTAGCCGAGGAAAAAGGCAAAAATAAGGTGCTCATGAAAAGAATACAGGGCTCTCCAGTAAATTTTATGAAGTACATCCAGGACAAAAGGTTTCAAGAAGGTCGCGTATGGAAGTTGAATTTGTTGAAATTGGAAGATAATGAATTTTACGCAGCATATGGTCGTCGAGCGAGTAGCGTGATTTCCTCTGGAAAAATCGCTGGAAACGAAGGTGGCAGCGGAGGCCTGAAAATTGCTTCATCGCAAGTATTTACTCTAATCGGAAATGTTAACTATGACAGTATTGCCGTCATGCAGTACCCAAGCAGGGATGCTTTCACAGCTTTTGCTATGTCACAGAGTGGGAGCTCAAATAGGCAAGGCATTAAGGGAAGTAAATCGGCCAAGCGCGCAGGGGATGAACGCAAGATACTTCGGAGTGCAGGATTATCAGTACAAGCTTTGATTGCTATACATCCAGACAAATCGGAGGGCATTAGAGATCCTGCTGCCCCTAAGTATAGCAAAATATGAAATACCCTTCCATCCGTTGACGTGTGACTCTGGTTTCTTACTAAGCAACGTATGCGACCAGATAGCACGAATACGCAAAAGACAATAATATAAAAACTCTTACCAAGAAAAATTGTGTGTGTACATGTAAAATGTATATATAATAATGATAGATTTTCAACGCTTCTTATGCACGATTTAATGGTGCACAAAGTCTTCCGAATGCTTCTCTAAAAATTCTTTGAATTCAGCAATATCAATGCTACCACTTTGGTCCTCATCAAGTTCCCGTGCTATCATTGTAATATCGTCGAGACTAAGATCCTTCGCGACCTTTTGCATCTTCTCTATAAATTCTTGTACACTAATGGAGCCACTATGATCCGTGTCAAACATGTCAAATAAAATCTGTGCAAGATCTTCGGCGCTAGGCTCGCTACCATCGTTTTGCTTCACAATCCATTTTATAAATTCGTCTTTTGTAATGTCACCATCACCATCCAAATCTAACTCAAGCATCATTTGTACGATTTGCTCTTCATTGCATGCCTGACCGATAGACTTCATCAATAACTTCATTTCATTCTCATCAATAGTGCCAGAATTGTCGACATCAATGCATTTCCAGGCTCGTTCAGCATCTTCTAGTTGTCTGCGCAAGGCGACTTCTTGCTCCGCTGTGAGATTATCATTACTGCTGAGGAAACCAGCTTGATCTCCCCTCTTGGATTTATCTCTGTTGGTTGCCAGCAAACGGGCATTTGATAAAACACGCATTACTCGCAACGCTGTTTCCGTGCGTTGCAAGCGAATAACATGTTTCATAGTCTCGTGGTGATGATGCCGAAATGAACCAATGCAGCACGATTGCACGTGTAACCTTAATATTTGAGGCAACATTTTCAACAGGAGAAAAGCCGGTGTATACGACAATACCAGCCAGGTCATGTCTCCAAGAACATCTAACCATCTAGCATCATCGCGTTCGATCGCAGACTCTACACTGGTGGCATACAGCATGGTAAAAAGCGACAAATAAATAGACATTCCTAGCATCAGCAGACGGATCAAAAAAATATGCCACTCAGGACCTTTACTGCGAGCCCAAAATAACATTTCTTGTCTCGATGGTACGCCTTGTCTACCAAGAATAATACCAATAATGCCACCATTTACTTCTGGGGATATAGATTCATACTTTGGCAGGCGAAGCGTCATTTTCTTTCCAGAGAAATCTTCATCATCGCTGTCTTGGCTAAAATCGATACGTCGGCTGATCAAAGAGCTCTGTTCATCAAGTGCATGGTTGGCCCGTATTCCTTGTTTCTCCAACCCCAGATCTTCCGGTACACAACAGTTTTCGCATATATTCTCTAACTTGTTTTTTAAAGCAAACGCCAAAGTAGCTAAAAGCCATGCAATGCTAACCCACAGCAATTGCATCAACATTACGTTTCCTTGGACCATTTCAGTAAAACAATACCAAAATAGCAGGATAATCTCTAAGAATATCCATGTCGGGACAGGTACCTCGGTAATTTCGGCAACTTCTTTCCCCAAAACTTCAAATAGATATAATGAAAAGGCAAAGTCTCTATTTAAAGCTTTACTTGGTTTCTTTGGGTTTTTGACGAACACGTCTCTGATCGATGAAAATATCATTTGTTGGCGAGTGACATGCCCGTTAAGGCTATTATTTCTTTGGTAGTTTTTTCGTACATCATCAATGCTATCTATGCACAATCGCTCCCATTCCTGCCATTTCTTAAACGTAAGTGCGGATATCTTTAAATTGATCAATCCAAGGACGATAAACAAGACCATAACAAGAAATAAAGACATGTGTATACTTTCAAACAATTCCTGCAGTTGACCCATTTTTTCTCTAACACAAAGATCTATATTGCCTTCCTCTCGACACGTTTGATAACAGTCCCCATCACAAAATAAGCCAACGGATAGTTGTGGCAAGACCTTGGTTTTGGTAATCAAAAACGTAACGAGCCCAAGAAAACCCAACACAGTTAACTCTGAGAAGAGTGACGTAACAATTGGAAGAAGCGATTTGCTAGCCTTTTCAACAAGCAGTTCTTTGCCTTTCTCAAATAATATTGTAACAAAGGCTAGGAAAGAAAGAGACAAAAAAGAAGCTGTTGCAAATGCGTCCCAGTCTATCCTTTGCGGTTTGTCATCTTCCCTGTTGTACCGATCGCGCAGCTTGGTTGCAACAGCTGGTATGTCCGAGCGGTACTTTAAAAGTTCCTGATCTGAGTGTGTTCGACGGGATAGTTTGATTTGATGAATATGCCGATCAGTTCTATTGAAGTAATTTGTTGATGTTTTGGCGCGCAGTTTAGGCTTTCCTTTGCTCCCTGTCACCACTTGAGATGTTTTTGGAAGCCTCCGGGCGGCTTTATTTTTTAATTGCGGCACGGCACGCAAGGTCTTGGCACTATCGGCATTGGATGCCCACGGGACGCATAATATCAACAGCGCTATGAGAATGGTGTGGGAAAATGGTGTAGGCATTTCCAGCCCTAAAATTTTATTATTTCCGTTGAAATAAGGGGTGGGAAGATGTTTCTGCAGCGGTTGGGCGCTACTGATACGGCGACGGTGGCAGTGGAGGCGCACGAAACGGACCAGCCCCACAGTGGTGGCACTACGTCGAAGTGGTCGACGGCGCGCCTCTTGCATTTCTTCAAGTTGATAAAAAAAATATAACAGTAGTAAATAAAGTCTCTCAAACATTATTTAACAGCACAGCAGTACTGTTGTTGGCCTCAAATTCTTCTAATTCCCCTTTATTACCTTTCTCTGCGGCGTCTCCGGTATATTTATTGATTTCGAAAATACTTCCTATTTATTAGTAGTGTAGTAGTAGTGTAGTGTTGGGATTGTCGTCTGTTCTAGTTCTTCGTTGCTAATCAACTACACATCTTCTTCCTGTGGCTTTTCCACACACTCGACCAAGGCATGTTCAGATCTACTATTTACGATTCTCCGTGCAAAACCCCTACACGGGTCATTATGGCATATTGACTCGTGACATTGATATCCCGCATTGGCTAAGAACGTCAGGCAAAATGAAAATTCTAGGAAAGGAGATCCCAGATACACGCCTGACAGAGTGGAAAGCCCTGGTTGCTGGCGGTATGGTTTTTGGGAGCATGATCTACGGTTACAGCGCCTTGCGAGAGAACGCTGAGTTAAATATTCAAAAACCCCCAACGTCAAAGGCAGTGAGGAACGAGCGGTTGATGCGAATGGCGAGCAGGAGTTGTATAGGAGGCTTGAAAATTTCAGCATTTTTGACGTCGTACCTTGCCTTTGATTTTGGTTTAGAGTATTTGCGCAATAGCAAAGGTAGCGACACACTAAACAAAGTTGGTTCTGGTGCGATCACAGGCTTGATATTCTCACTGAGGGGGGGACCTGCCGTTGGATTACAAGGATCTATTATTGGAGCAGGGCTGTCATATGCATTGGTGATGGCGAAAGACACGTTTCGTATGATCGATGAGGAGCTGGAAAAGAAGTTGGAAAAGAAAGAACAGTAGTCAGCCATATGCGGAGTAAAAGTCACGCGCGCGCGCCTGGGTGAGCGGCCACGATGCATGGAAGAATGTAGACACTTTCAAAGGCAGATACACACACGCACGCACGAACCTACATGCGAAGCAAGAACATTATTTAGACAGTCTGATTCTTTCCCCATGTTTTTAGGAACGTTTCTAACTTTTGTTTTGCAACTTTGTCATCGTCAGTCAAAGGTGGATACTCAAAATCACGCACTTCGTGCCGAAACGATAAAATCATCATGCTATCCGCTTTACTAGGGTCACTTCGACCGTTACCGTCTCCTGCGACCGATAATTGCAAAGATTTTACATATATTTCATCTAAATTGATTTCATAAATACGATCCATCGACATATTTTGTGCAAATACTGTTTGCACAAGGAATCGCGGATCGATAAACTTGTTTGTCTTTATATCATCTCGGTTCCTAAACCTTTCTGATATTGATATTATTTCGACGTTAAATATATTCTTGAATGCCTCCCAATTGTAGAAACCATGCCCTGTTATGCTCTCCATTTCAGCGCCACTGGTGCTTTTCCTGAAGTAGTTGATTGCTTCATCTGGAGGACCAACAAACAACGCTAGCGTTTTCAAAAGCCCATTCAGCAGCACATTTATGCCTTGAATACCAAGAGGCCCAAAACTGTACGAAAAGTGCAGTCCAATCAAAACCAGTGTTATTACATCCACTTTGTACTGCAAGATCCGCGCTCGACTCACAACACTCAAAATTTCAACATAAAGACTCGCCAAGCGTTTGAAAGTGCACTCGAAAACCCCTTGGAAGACACTCGCGTATACAGGAAAATCGTCTAGCTCATGGACTAATCTGGACATTTGGACTATATACATGGATAAACCGTTTGAGCAGCGTTTAAATTTGTCCTTGGGTTCTTTGAAGTGCCCCCATTCTTCCGCTAGGATCGATTTTAAGACAAGGTTGTTGATCCATTCCACACGGCTTTGAATGAGCTCATTCTGATAGTCCTTTAGGTTCTCGCTAATTTTCAAAAAAGTTTTATTGTCGTACTGTTGGACACACGAATAATTCTTCTGTATGGAGGCTAGTTTACAAACATGAAAGATCAAATACTGGCATTTTTTCACATCATCAAGCCTGGTTATATTAGCGGAAGGGCTAGTGGTGCCCATTGGACCTTTTTCAAAAGCACTATCCGTTGCGAGGCTTTCCTTCAATAACCGCATCAGGGTAGCGACACTTTGCTTGGAAGCAGAATGCAATAAAAAAGACAATGTTTCGCTCCTCTTGCATAATGGGGTCCACAGTGAAAGCTGTTGCTCCACAAGGATAGATAGGGATTCTAGATCTTGCGAAGTACCTTCAAAACTACTGGCTAGCAAGCTGTAAAACTGTGTTTTATGTTTGTCATTCAAGAGTTTTTCGTGTATCAAGTGCTTAGGCAGATGCATTTGGAATCCAGAGCTGTCGGGTGTACTTTTTACGAGCACATCATGGAGTAATCGATGAGTTTCTTGTAAATTACCCTTTTTTACTAATGACACAAATTGATCCACCCATGCCTCTTGGTTTGAACCAACAATCTTCTTTAGTGGGGTACCAGCCGTTAGAGAAGAGTTATTATAGTCTTTCAAAATGTTTGCTCGTTCGCTTGGGGTCGTTGCCGCGAGCAGTTTTTGAAACAAGGCAGGCGGTTCTTGAGGAGGCGACTGCATTGCACAAATTTCCTTGAAGAATCTTAGTCTAGACCCCCTGTCGATTTGAAGGGTACAGGGAACTTCTTTTTCCCTTAGCATGAGTACTGAACGACGGTGACGGCTGGGTTGTGATCTCGTTGTCCGGCGTTGTTATTATTGAATTTGGTTCGCGGCGGTAGTGGTGCTGCAGCGTGTTTATGTTGTTGTTTACTATTAATAATAAATGAATTAATTATTATAATTATTATAATATTGAATATATTATTTCTGTTTGAAAATTTTAGTACACTTTTTTTATTATTTCCCTATTAAATTTTATTGTTGTTTCCAGCGGCAGTTGTATAGAGAAGAGAGAGGTAGAAGTAGGTAGTAGGAGGAGGTATTAAAGGAAACTTGACAAGGGTGCCAAAGCCATACGACGGCGAAGGTCTATAGCCCGTGTAAAAAGTACTTTGGGGAACAAATCCAATACGGAGTCGGTCAATATCCTTGATTATGGCGATGAACACGATGGAACTTGAGTCAGCTGAACGGCCAAACAGTTCCGGAAAAGGCCCTATTAAGTTTTTGGTCGCATGGGTGAAAAAAAGACCACTCCAAGCTTTATATTATGGTATACTTTTGTCGTTTTTTGTTATCATGCTGGCCACGGGGAATCCTATATTTGCAGCAATGTTTGCATTTTTGTACTTTTGCATTCTCTATGCATGGGAAAACATTTTCCGATTGGCTTGGTTAGAAAATGATGGGGAAAGGAAGGCAGCCATTTCGTGTTGCAATACTGGAAAGACTGTTACTCGAGAGCTACTTTGCTACGCAATATGGAGCTTGTATTTGCTTTTTGCTTTTACTTCTTTCGTTAGTTCATCTGCTTTAAGTGGTACAGAACCAAATGGTTATGTAATATTTTCTTATAGCATTCTTGGATCAATGGGAGTTCTTTTTTTAAGTGTGACAATTGTTGACATACTAGATGCACAACGGAGATTGGCATCGAAGTGCGGGCTGTGCGAGAAACTAAACACTTCCTTGGATGAAAAGAAAGTTTACCAGGTAAAATCTATACTTTCAATTGCAATCTGTGCCCTTTTAACAATACTTGCGCTCGCCAATGGGTACAACAAGGGTTGGACGACGAAGTTGGAAGTTCCAATCAAACGATTGCCTGCATGCTTGGATGGTTTTAAACTAGGGTTATTTTCTGATTTGCATGCGGGGGTATTGATTGGAAAGGATGAAATTGAACGCCATGTATTGGAAATGAACAAGGAAAGTGTGGACATTATGATATTGTCCGGGGATATGGCAGATGGCTCCCCCAAAATAGTGAGTGGCGCTTTGCAGCCGATTATAACGAAGCTTAAGACCAAATTTGGCGTTTATTTTTCGACTGGAAACCACGAGTATTTGCATGGGGCTGGCCCAGGTGAATGGGAGGAATGGTGGGATTCACAAGGTGTTGTAGTACTTCACAATAATATTACTGCAGTTCCAAGCTTAACGAAAGGTGGACCATACAGTTCCAATTGTAATGCAACGTTTGATTTGGTTGGAGTTCCTGATCTTGGGCATAATCCAAAACTAAAAGAGACTTTGGCAGGTTCGGATCAGAGTCGTGCTAAAATTTTGATTGCGCACCAACCACTAGAAGTAATTCAAGCTGCAAAAGAAAAAGTTGACTTGCAATTATCTGGTCACACCCACGCTGGTCACTTGTTTCCACTACAAATTGCCATTTCGCTCACCAATAGGGGATACATACACGGTATGGACAAATTAGAAGAGACGTACCTTTACACAAGCGCAGGCACGACTGGGTGGGGACCGCGTACGCGTTTGTGGTCATTTAATGAGCGTACTGTCATTACTCTACGCAGTGGGATTGGGGCGCCATCGGGTGATGTCTACCGCACATCTTTGTCTATTGCGGTTGTTCTATCTGCCTTTGTCTTTCTAGCTTTTTGTGCGGGGTGTATCAATTCAATCATTGTCCCATCTGTTCGAAACACGAAGATGTATTACGATGAAAATTACAAGAAGTGAAGATGAACATGTTATTGTATCATTAAAAAATCATCCACCACTACCCACAACTACAAAAATGAGAACACTGCTGAAAAACAACAACATTTTTTACAGCGCAAGTGATAGAGTGTTGTAGTAGCTAGAGGGCTAGTAGCAAAATTTCTTCAGGAGGAAGAATTATTATTATATTATTTGATGGTTTTTTAAGCCCTTGTTGTGTTGTGTATTTATATTATTGTCATATTTTTAAATCATTATTAGCTCCATTATCTATCATATATCATCTTTTAGAATAAAAATCTAAAAAATCTTCTTTTCTATTTTCTTGTGTTATTATTTTAATTTATTATAAATAATATTTTTATTCTCATCTCATATAACAAATACAGTGTAATATATTATAAATTGATCTTCCTTCTTCTTCTTCTTTATTTATATTACTTTAACTCTTACACTACTGTGGGAATGTTCTAAGTAGGGAATGCGCTCCTGCTATTATTTTACTATACTTTATCTTTGTGACGACAGACAGTCGATCGAAACCAAGCCTGTGTTGATGGTGCACATATCCTATCACTCGTGTGTAGATATTCTCCAAATCGAGTACGAAACACGAAACCAAGCCTGTGCCTGTACTAACATTCCATCCTATCAAAAACAATACCATTCGACTCTGGGAGTATG
>LT658488.1:0-28494 GCA_900128575.1 Stramenopiles sp. TOSAG41-1
CACAGCACACAATAACAAAAAAAACAACAACACAACAAAAAAAAAAGAAGAAGAAGAAGAAAAAATAACAAGACTCCCCAAAAAGGTAAGGCAAGCAGAGTGGTGCCGTAATCACCGCGTCCTAATGCAAATCTGAAGCACCTTGATCGTGAGATTTATACATCAAAATAATATCCTTCAACAGGATAGCATAAAATAAAATAGCGCCCAACAAGGATGTCGTCTATTGCTTTCACCGAAGGCAATGAACTTTTCGTTGACGAAGACTATGAGGGTGCGGTTGAAGCGTTTTCAAGAGCAATTTCAGAAAGTACGGAAGCCGATGTTACGAACGCGAACTATTATGCAAAGCGGGCTGCAGCTTATTTAAAGCTGAAGCAATATGAAGAGGCTATGGATGATGCAGTTCAAGCAATAAAATTGAATCCGAACTTAGCGGCAGCATACCTACGTCAAGGATTGGCAGCTTTTCACCTAGATGAATACGAAAGTGCAAAAGTCGCTTTCGAAAAAGGTGTTACTTTGGTGACGTCTAAGAAACAGAAAGAAACCTATGAGACGTGGATCAGAAAATGTGATGCAGAGATTGAAGATGATGAAGAAGATTCTGACGAAGATGACGTGGACAGCGAGGGGCAAGATGGTTCCAATGAAAGTCGGGATAAGGATGTAGGTAATGAAAATAATAACGCTGCTGAAACCGGCAGCAGCAACGTTAGTGGGACTGAAAAGGTACCGGTGCCAACACCGAAAGTCGTGCCAGCACGTTTTAGACACGACTGGTATCAAACAATGGATCGTGTTGTAATTTCGTTAATGGCAAAAAATCAAAGCGAAGAAACCGTTCATGTCGAGTTTGATACTCGTAATGTAACAATTACAGTGAATTTGGAAGATGGAAACGATTTTCTACTTGATATTGATTTATTTGATGAAATCGATCCAGGTACTGCTACATATCGTATATCTAAACCAAAAATCGAAATCAAGTTACGGAAAAAGTCTCAATATCAATGGCCTAAACTAGAACGAGCCGACGATGAAGTAGTCGTATTAAAAAGTTCCGCTGGTGTAGTACCAGCAGTTATAACAGACTCAAAAAAATCCACGAAAGCTTACGCGTCTAATCGTGATTGGGATAAAATTGGACAGGATTTAAAGAAGGAGGAGGAAGAAGAAAAACTTGAGGGCGAAGATGCACTGAACAAATTGTTTAGAGATATATACTCTAAGGCAAATGAAGATACGCGCCGGGCCATGAACAAATCATTCCAAACTAGTGGAGGCACAGTATTATCAACCAATTGGCAAGAAGTATCGGAAAAAGATTATGAAAAAGAGAAAGTAGCACCGGATGGAATGGAATGGAGAAATTGGGAAGGTGACAAGCTCGAAAAAGATGGTACTGTGAAGAAAAGCTGAAATTGCTCGCAATAAGATAAACCAGACACGAGAAGTATATTTCGGTGCATAATAAGGGGATGTCATAACCACAAACGTAGGATGTGTCTGTGTTTTACATTAATTCTTGATGTGCTGGATTCCTTGATACACCCACAGAGGAGCTTAGCAATATGATTAACTTAACTTAGCAATATGATATGTGATATATTGCAATATATACTGTACGTATGTTAATTTTTGTCACTACACAATAAAATATCAATATATCATAAGGTATACGTTATGCTTATCAAAAAAACATTTATATAATATATATTTTATAAAATATCATACTTCGTATATACGTCAGCTTTATATCTCGTAAATAATACACTTCGTATATGTGTATACATTCTGAAATATTTTTTTTACTATGCTCACACAGAACTAAATTTTATCACACTAAAATCTATCTTTCCACAAGGTATACACAACATACGCGCATATGGCCTTTGCTTCATTTGAACAAATGAATCCAGACTAGAGGTCACTTGCGTTTACTCGATGGCCGCAAAGATAATACTACCTGCCCTACGAGTACAAATCATCGTCATCGTCATCGTCTTGAGCCATGTTGCCACCGCCGCCACCATTCCCACCTCCTTGGCCTGGAAACGAGAAAGATGTAGCACCTCCTAGCATTTGTCCACGTTGCTGCTGCAAATTTTGGGCAAACGAACCATATTTTAGAAGATCCGCATCGGAAACTGAGCGTCTTGCCTCGCTCATAGCCATTTCAAAATGTGCTTTGGATATTTCTGGCACATCGTCAAAATCTTCGGCTTCATCAAGTTCCTCACCAGCTTCCTCTGCTGCCTTTCTTCGCTCAAAATCCTTTTCAATGCTTTCTCGAATGGCATATTTGGCTGCTCGCTGGCAAATTTCTGTAATATCCGCACCACTAAATTTGTCCAAGTGAGTCGCCAAATAATCAAGCGGAACGTCTGGCGATACTGGACTCTTACGTAGTGTCGCTTTCAGAATACTTTGCCGGGATTCCAAATCTGGCATTGGAATGTAAATCAGTTGGTCCAAACGACCAGGACGCATTAGCGCGGTATCGATAATGTCCGGTCTATTTGTTGCCCCGATGATGAACACATTCTTCTTGGCTCCCATACCATCCATTTCGGTCAACAATTGGTTCATAACGCGATCTCCGCTACCTCCGCCGTCACCCAATGAACTACCACGGCTTTTTGCGATAGAGTCTAACTCATCGAAAAACAATACACATGGTGCTGCTTGACGAGCCTTTTCAAAAACTTCTCGAACGTTTGCTTCAGATTCACCAAACCACATTGTCAAAAGCTCTGGACCTTTAATTGAGATGAAGTTAGCTTGGCATTCATTCGCAACAGCCTTTGCCAGCAGTGTTTTACCACAACCAGGAGGACCATAAAACAAAACACCTTTTGACGGAGACATGCCAAACTTCTCAAACTTTTCTGGATAATTGACAGGATACTGCACCAATTCTCTTAGCTCGCGTTTAACATCCACAAGTCCACCAATATCATCCCAAGTGATATTTGGCACCTCTACAACTGTTTCACGCAAGGAACTTGGATTTGCTTGTGTCAGCGCATGCTTAAAATGCTCTTGTGTAACTGCCATGGCGTTCAGAATCTCTGCATCGATTGTGTCGTCTTCAATGTCGATTAAATCCATTTTCTCGCGAATGCATTGCATTGCAGCTTCAGTACACAATGCAGCCATGTCAGCACCAACAAAACCATGGGTTTCCCGGGCAACCTCCTCCGGATCAACATCTTCGGCCAACTTCATGTTTCTGGTATGTATGCGAAAAATTTCTAATCGACCATTTTCGTCAGGACAGCCAATATCAATTTCTCTATCAAAACGACCAAAGCGCCTAAGTGCAGGATCGATGGTGTTTGGTCGATTTGTAGCACCAATGACAACAACATTAGCACGTTGTTTCAGACCATCCATCAACGTAAGCATTTGGGAAACAATGCGTCTTTCAACTTCTCCATTTGCTTTGTCCCGTTTCGGCGCTATCGAGTCAATTTCATCAATGAATATAATTGCTGGTGCATTTTTCTCGGCTTCCTCGAAAGCTTTTCTTAAATTCCCCTCAGATTCACCAGCCATTTTCGACATGATTTCTGGGCCGTTGATCAAGAAGAAGAACGCACCCGTTTCGTTTGCGACTGCCCGCGCAATAAGTGTTTTGCCACTACCGGGTGGACCGTATAGCAGTACACCTCGGGGCGGCTTAACTCCAAGAGTTTTAAATAAAGTGGGATGCCTTAGCGGTAGTTCGATCATCTCGCGTATCTGTGCCATTTGCCTCCTGCAACCACCAACATCGTCGTAGCCGACTTCGTCCAATCTCTCCTCATCTTCTCGGCGAACGGGTTCTCCTTCACAGTGAATGACAGTATCCGGCGCAACAATGCAGAAGTCTTCTGGATCAGTCTCGACTACCTTGAACTCCACCGGATGCATAGCCTGTCTCACTAGGAATAGATCGCCTTTTTTGACGGGCCGATATGCTTCCAAAAAGTATGGCTTAAGATACACATCAAACAGGTTCCCAGTGACACCTTCAATGGTGTCATCTAAAGGCAAGACGTGTATCCTCTTGCCGTACGGTACGTCTTGGCAAGCCGTAACGGTGACAACGTCACCCAAACGAATGCGTAAGTTCTTCCGCACAACTTTATTCATTAGCACGTTATTGTCGTCACAATTTTCATCTGCCAGGCAGATACAGATCGTTTCACGGGATTTTTTACCTTTGATTAGTACGGTATCACCACGGAATAGCTGCAGCTCTTCCATTTTCGCTGGGGAAAGTGCTATCACACTATTATCGTCGTTTGAGGCTTCATCAACAATCAATCTGTTAGGAGAGCGTTGCTTCTTATTTGCTGAACCTAGAATGGCTTCAGAAAGATCTTTCTTATCATCACCTTCGGACATGTTGCTTTATTAGTCAATGTAATTGCTGGAATGCTTCGCTTCCTTTTTCCAGATTATGTTGCGGTGAGCAACGTACAAGGATGCGTGCGTGCCTGTGTATACACAGCAAAATTATTCATTGCTGCCGCGTTGTTTTGTTATATCATAATATAATGATAATAATGTTGTCTCTTCTCCTCGGTGCATGATGAGATATTCTTTTTTGTGTTTCAAGAGATCTATACTAAGTTAGACTACTGGAATCTATACTGAACTTGCTGTTAGTCATACAAGGGATCATCGAAAGCCTCTGTTTTTTTGTTTTTACTTTTTTTATTCTTTGGCAGTGGTACTCCCATGGTAATTCCGTTCTCTCTCCACCAGGGCGACTAAAAGACACACACGTCGAATTCAAAAATGAACCGTGACCGCTGTTACCACGCGCGAGCATAGAAGAAAGAGGGGAAAAAAGAATATTAGTGGCGGAACTGCCAAAGAAGGAGAAGGCTTAGTAGAGGCTCTGCATGCATGACTGAAAATAATAAACTCACTGAACTAACAGCACATTGTAAAGCACACACACGCGTAGTCTAAATGTCTCTAGGTCTTTCAAGGGCAGGAGGGTCGAGATGAGTACCCACGAGTCGTACATTCATGCTTCCCTATTTATTCCACTCACAGATTTTGATATTTTGTTTGATGATGGTGCATAGTAGCATCAGATCTAGAAATCTTCCATTTGCGCTGTCAGGTGCACCGAATTAAGGTTTTTCAACGGTAGGATAGGCATACTATGGGAGAGCAGGATCCCTTGTCCAAAGTCATCGTTCACCAGAACAAATGTAGACATTTAGTATAAAATAGGCATCCTCGCTATCAAGACGTCTCCACCATGGACACACAGTTGGAATTGGAGGAAACGTGGGAGGATCGGTTGGATGAAACGAGCGTTGATATTTTTAAAATAACTAACCAACTGCAAGAAGTTTGTGTCCAAAAAATGGTCACTCTCACACGCAATGCAAGATCTTTTGCACTAGTAATAATACAGTAAAACATTATCTATTATTTTTTTGACAAAAACTCATGACGCCCTTCCTCCCGTTAAACTTGCTGGATGCTGTGTCCCTTCTGTGACCTTGACAAACCTCCTAAGGCGATAATTAAACCTGTGTGCCTGCTATCGCGACCACACATTTGGAGAACCTGCGGGTGCAAATTCAGATCTCAATAGTATGAACATAGCATTGAGCTCTGGAACCGCCGCTGCAATCACAATCCAAAATAGCTGCACAGCACAACATACGCAGGGAGACAACAACTTGGGTACTATGCCCGCTCCCCCACGGCAGTCTCCTACCACTCTGGAACATACACAAACTGAATAAAAAACTCAAAAGAAACTAATAAAATGGCTGATCAATTGACCGAAGAACAAATCGCTGAATTCAAGGAAGCTTTCTCCCTATTCGATAAAGATGGTGATGGCACAATCACAACCAAAGAATTAGGAACTGTAATGAGATCCCTTGGCCAAAACCCAACGGAAGCTGAATTGCAAGATATGATCAACGAAGTTGATGCTGATGGCAATGGTACCATTGATTTCCCAGAATTCTTGACCATGATGGCAAGAAAGATGAAGGATACTGACTCCGAAGAAGAAATCTTGGAAGCATTCAAAGTTTTCGATAAAGACGGTAATGGTTTCATCTCCGCTGCTGAGTTGCGTCACGTTATGACCAACTTGGGCGAGAAACTTACCGACGAGGAAGTTGACGAGATGATCCGTGAGGCTGATGTTGATGGTGATGGTCAAATCAACTACGAAGAATTCGTTAAGATGATGATGTCCAAATAAGCGCGCAAGTGCTTACTGTATGCTTCCACAGGCTTTGCAATTCGTCGGAGCAGTGGAGGTTGTCGCACGCTGTATGCGAAAAGGCTTCTCGGCATATCGTAACTATTGGAAAGGATGGTTTTGGAGCTATAGTGTCAAATGCATGTTACGCTGAAAAAAAAGATTTTTCATAATATATTATGATGTGTTGGTAGTTTAAGTGTTTAGTGTTGCACTCTTGGTATCCATAGTATCTTACGTCGCTGTTTCGATCTCTGTGCCAAGCTCGACGAAATCTACGTTGTTTCCACTAAATCCTCTCTTTCCCATACGCTTCAACGTCCAGCGGCCACAAAATCCGATATGATGCAGACTAAAATGATTTTTTAGCTCCGCTCTAAAGCATTCTTCACTGCAATATATAGCACTCCTACAGATCTTGCAGCGTCGCAACTTTACAACACCGGGAATGCCTTTAGCACCGCAATGCGAGCATGCTAATGGCCAAGATGCTAAGTACATGGGCTTCGAAATCGGAGACGGAATACTGTTCTTACGTCGTCTCCACACTGTCAACATACAGTTTTGATCAGGAAATTTTGGCAAGTCCCTGCATGCACTTAGCCCGAAATTTCTAAATAGATACTTTTCAAACTTCAAATTTCCGGTCGTGCCTTCAAACTCTCCGATGTATACAACTTTCTGGCCCTTGAAACGTTTGACGCATTCGTATGCCATATCACTGTCAGGCGGTGGATAACATAGGAACAAAGTATGATTCTCAAATTTCTTATTCATGAGAACACATTCGTCGCCAGACAAAACTCTGGTAAAACGTCGTGTATCTTGATGATAAAGATTCTCCCCATCTTTCCCACCTGCATATTTATCAAAAGGCGTGATTATAGGCACCGCTTTCTTATTGGCATCATGTAAGGAGCTATCTGCCCCGTCGGATGACATTGACAACAGCAGCGATGCCCAGTAACCTGTGCCAGCACCGACTTCCACTAAGGGCCCATGCTTCTTCAAATAATTTAGTGTTGCATTATCAGGTGTTGCATAAGCGTATAATCGGCAAGCCCATTCACGCTGATGATTTCTCCATCTTTCTATTTCACCACTTACCATTGGTTTCGCTCTACCTCCTGTGCCATACCCCGTTGAATTTGAGGTTTTAGCGTTCCCATGGTCGATATCATTTGCACCAACGGCGCTGGTTTTGGAGCTAATCTGTGCATAGTTGTTCCCATCAAATAGAGTACCTTTGCTAGTGTTTCTGCGCCTCTTTTTCTTTTTACGTTTCTTCAGGATTTGTTTATCAGTATCGCAACTTTGTTCATTTGACAAATTACTCATCTCGCGCGATTCATACCGTGTCATCGAAGATATTTTTCGTTGATCAGAATTGGAGTCGAGGTTGCAATTCTCATCTAAAAATATTATCGATTCATCCACAGAATGCTGCAAAATTTGTAATAAGGGGTTATTTGCTTTATCGATTCCAAGTCTATCCCAATCCTTCTTGACTAAATTATAACTTAGTTCTATTGCTTTCTTCTTTCGGCAAGACTTCGATAACTGGTTGAAAAACTTTGCCCGATTTTCTCTCAACCGTTCTCGAAGTGTGAGACATCGATCATAAACAGACAAATAGTCAATTGGTTGTAGTATACCTTTGCTGTTATTGCCAGCGTCATGTACAGTAGAATAGTGATAGTATGATTCATAATATATGCGATCCAACTCAATTAAGGGATCTATCATCTGTTCAGTTGAAACAGAATGGGAAGCAAAACATTTCTTCTTCAGAAGATCTAGTTTGATACCTAGAGAAGATATATTTTCCACAATTGCATCTGGTAAAGATATATTTTCTGCGGCGTGGAGCCTTCCAAGAATGTCATGAATTACCTTCAAACATTCATATGCCCAAAACGGATTCTTATTGCAGCATATACAGTATCTAGCATCTGATAGCACATGAAAATAGAGCGTGAATTTCTTCGATAGAGAGTCAAGATCGTCCAAGTTTGTTTGCAGTTGTATTGAGCGTTGTGTTTCAGGTACAAAGCCTTGAACCGACATGTTTCTATCTTGTTTTTTCCCAGAACAGGTTTTCCAAGATGCAAGACTATTATTCAAAAACGAAGTATGAATTTCATAACGAAAATTATCCTTGACAACATCGCGTACGTCATTCGTAGACGACATGCCAGAGACAGAACTCTCACCTGCTTGGTTTATCGTAGCGATTCCAGCACTATCGTACTGACCATACTGATGTGCAACTTCGGCAAACCAATCATTTAGCCTTTCTTGTTTCTTTAGATGCTTCCTGAGGTGTTTATTCTTTCGCTTAGGCATCACCAAAACCGATTGACTTTTCGATGAAAGTTTACCTCAGCCTACGCATATGCCACGTCAGAGCGGTTTTCGCTGCTGTTGCGGGTTCAGGGTGCGAAAACTTTTCTAGATGATTTTTCGTCGTGTCATCATTGTTGGTTTTTTGTTGTTGTTGTTGTTGTTGTTGTGTGTGTGGTGTGTATGTCATCTCATCATCATCATCATACTACTACATCATATTATTTATTATTATTATTATTATTATTATATATTTTATTATTATTATTATTCTCTTTTTTTATTATATTAGTATTTTTTATTAAAAAATAATAAGAAGAAGGTGGTGGCTAAACTTTTTACACACTTGAAATATAGCAGGAAAGTACATCATACCCAAATTCTGAATATTGGGATCCTGTTAGCCGTATTTTTGCTTTAAAAGATCAGTAACTTTCACTCCCCTTTTGGCATAGTTTGCTTTGCAAACTAAGCATTTCCAAGCGAATACATCGTCTCCATACACATCAATGCACTTCCTTTTCGAATTGAGCATCGGCATCAAATTGTATATTTGCCGCCGACAGCGGGTTGCAAATGCTTCTCACAGACTCTACATCATTTTGTTGTAGTGCTAGTTCTAGTATTTGACGTCGATGGTAGTTTTCTTGAATTATTCTCTTTAAGTTGAAGCTACGTTCGGCTTCCTTTTTTTCAGCTCTAAATTTTATAAGCACATCTTGCATCGATGTTTCTATAAGGTTGGCAACTTTGTGATTGGTCAGCTTAACATCATGTGAGTCTAAGACAGCTCGTAAACTATGTTTTACGGCACGGAATACCAGCGTGGGATCCATGGAAACCTTACCAAATTCATCAAGGTCAACGCTTTTCTCTAATCCTTCTGTTTGAATTAAATCTCTAATTGCCTTCTTCGCAGTGATCAAATGGTGCCCTAATTTTTTCGACAACTTCTCCGCTAGTACATTACAATCGCTACCTGGTTCACCTATCATAAAAACAAGCCTTAGTTTATCTTTCCATGTAATCAGCGGGTCTTCAGGAGTCTTAGATTCCTGAGGCTTAACGGTGTAAGTTCTTTTTCTTTGCTTAATGGGAACTGGCTTTCTAGATTCCTCAACTAACGACTGGTTCAAGGACGCAAGTTTCTCTGAGCGAGGGACTTCCTTCATTTTTTCAAGAAGAACTTCAAAGTCGACATCGTCGAACATATCAAGCCCGAATTTTTTTCGCAAAAGGTCCACCACAATGTACGATTCTCATGCTCATGAAGTAATCTGATGCCGTTGTGTGGCTGATGATGGGTATTTATGAAACTGACAGTACTTTCTTTAAAAATAATACACGTGTTTTGTTGTGGTCTTCTTTACTAATGATGTACACATCCTTCATCTCTTCTCATCAATAATAATTGAAATAATAATACTGTAATGGTGATAATAATAATAATAACCAAGGTACTGCGTTATAACGCAGTACCTTGGTGCTCGCCTGTTGGATAAGTATGACTTTCGTAGAGTAAAAGGGAAAAGTATATTTAGCCCTAGTATAACAACAATGAATTTATTCCTATCAAATATATAACTGGTCACCATTGGTTTAACGCCGTCGCCTCACCTTTTCTTCTTTTCGCCATTATTTTTTAATTATAGTGTTTTTGCTATTTGCACTTTTGCGTTTTTTGTTTGTTTTTCTTGGTTGTTTTTTGTTCCTTCTTCTTTTTTATTTATTATTATTATTGTTAAAATACACTCCTCCTCCTCCGCAATAATAATTATAATGTATTTATAAATTTTCTTCCTTCTTCTTATTTCACTTATTCTTTTTATTCTTTTTTTTTTCCTTCTACACGTCTCGTTATTATTATTATTTTTTAATTTTTATTATTACTATTTTATTACTACTATTATTTATTACTATTTGGTTATAAAATATTATTATATTATATGTTGTTGCTTGGTTGTGTTTTTTTTTTCATGAGATGTTGGAATTCCATGTTGCGCTTGGACGACTGGCCTGTACTAACTCGTTCCTCGTTTGTGGCTCCAGTTACTCGGCGTTGTTAATGTGCTTAAAACCACAATAGACCTCGTACGCCTTAGCATTAACATCGTCATATAACCAATATAACGCATAATATCGGTACGTATTAGCACAGAGCATTTTTTGCTTGAGACAGTCATACCTGGAAATTGTGTCCTTTAGTTTTTGCAGATGTTGCCAGTAAGAAGACTAATTAAAGCCACGGCGTTATTGCCAACGAGAGGCAAATTTAGTAGACGTCAAAACCGAATAGGAACAGTGAGTGCGAAGCGAATGAATAGAAGATTTTACAAAGGTAAAGGCATCAGGATTGGTGGTAAGGTGAACCGTAAAGGCATTTTCATTAAGGATCCAGCAAAAATCACAACTATCATAGCTCCAGAAGATATGAGTAATTTTGAACTTGGTCCTTACGTAGAACATGCATGCAGCTTGGAGGCAGCAAGTGTGAAAGGCGAATAATCCTATGTAATGGAAGATTCATTAAACTTCATGTGACTGCGAGCCAAAAGCCGGGGGGAAGCAAATAAAGTTACAAAAATACGTATGGCATGCACTACATACGGTGTCTTTGATAGGTGTTTGTTCAAAACGCACAAAGAATATTAAATGTGTTACGAGGCGCTCTACGTCAGCAAAGTTTTCGCACCAAATTTGAAAAATACTGTTAACAATACATAATCTTTAAATACTGATATAAATGTAATTCTTGGTAAATTTTATTTATATGGGGAATCATCTGCACCTAAGAAATTGTCCCATGAGTCAGACCGCTGTAGCCCCAATCGAAGATTAGTGTGGTGCGTAGCATTTGACATAGCGTTTATCCGAGTTGACCTAATATTCTTAGTTCCAAGTTGCTTCACTGCAGCGTCGGCCCTTCTACTTTCTACGTCATCAATAGTTTTTAGTGGACCACCGCGTGGTGAATTAAATGAAAATTGGCTATTATGTGTAGGCAAATGCTCCCATTTCTCTCGCTGCAAAAACAGCATACCTAGACGTGAGTTACGATTTGCCAAGGAATCAAAGCTACTGTGTTCACAATAATCGACAGCATCTTTTATCATCCGACAAATCGTCTGATCGAACACCTTGCGTATTCCACTGCCAGAAAGAGCATTTGCAGCAGATATCAATAGCATTGTCCATAGCTCCTTTAGAATAAAGTCAACATGCCCATCGCTCGCGCGAAAAACAACCTTGTCTACGCCTTCATTACGCCCAAAAGGTTGGTTGTGGGTTTCTTCCCCGGAATTTTCAAAGGTCAAAGCAATTGACAAATTTCTTTGTTGCATCAGTGTATTTGTCACACCTCCTGGAATTGGTACATTTTTTAAACAATTCCATTGTTCAGCAATTATCAGCAGGACCTCGTGGCAATTTTCAAATGCAACAGATCCCTCGATACCAACTTTCACAACAGATTGCAGGGGGGCTTCCAATGCTTCGAAGAAGTCAATTAGAATACCCACTTGCTCATTGGATCCACTTCCAGCCCAGTCTTTCGAAATTGACAAAACCGCATCATGAACTATATTAGAAAGCTTGTTTTCTAGGACTTTACACCTCAATGGCTCATAATCTTTGCTAGTATATCCAAGCTTCGCAATCGAGCGCTCCACGTTTAGAGTTGGCACCCGCTTTTTTCGAATTGAACGAGTTCGATTAAATTGATTTCTTTTCACATGCGAAGCTGTACCAGAAATATTTAGGCACCTCCGAGCTCCCGTTTCATTAGCCGTTGCCTTACTGCTGTTTACAATTTCGTTGGTTAAAATTTTAGACGACGGTAAGGACCGCATTTTGAATAAGGAAGTATCATCTCTAAGTTTTACATCAGATATACTGCTCTTCAATCGCTTTGGAGCACCCCTAAGCGGTCGAGCTGACTGTCGTTTAAATTTTGGCGAAGTTGGTGGCGACAACCGGGGCAATACCTGTAGTAATTGGTCATCCATAGTATGTTGCCATGGATCAAATGTGGGTGTCAATAATAAATAATCGTCTTTATCATCAAAGCGAAACAACGGCTCCCTAGCATCGTAAGTTCGAGAACTATCATCTTGTAAAACTTTCGCTGCTTGTTGGAGTTCACGGCTTGACAGACTCAACTTTGCGTTAGTTGTATCAGTATTTAGGCGCTTGGAATTTGGCCGTCGAAACAAATACGAGAAATCCAAGGATAATTGGTTCACCAAGAACACAAGTTTCTTTTGATGTTTCGGTTTCGGGACAACGAAAATAGATTTACAAGACTGTACGGCCTTAAACTGCTCAGGCCATCGAGCGTTCGTGGTATTTTTTGAAGCTTCAGAGTCCCAGGTGGTACGATTATTCCTATTAGTACGAGTGTTCCAACTTTGTTCCCCCCAACGCAAAGCTGGCTGATCCTTGATACATACTTCTAATTTTACTACTTTATGATTGTGTACCTTAACGTTGGATATTCCGTCGTGTTTGAAGATAACTTTACCTTTTAAGTTCCATTTGCCGTTAAAATCTTCTCCTTTGCCCACTAAAGTGGGAAGGATCTCACTATTAGCATCCATGAGCTCACCCCATTCAATGACTATACTCTTATGATTTGATAAAAACTTTAGTTGAATCGTCGGCTGACGTTGAACACCGCTTTTTTTGGTACCGCTTTTAGAATGAAACTTCTTCGTAATACTTTTCCTTTTATGCTGCCTCCCAGGATTGCACCACCAAGTTTCGACGTCAACGATGTGACTGTCGTTATGAGGCATTTGTACTCCTGTTTGAGTAATATATTGCTATAACGATGGTTTCAAAAGACTAATCCTTTTTCGATGAATTTCTGCAAGATCTACGTAAGACTGTTTTGAGGTGCTTGATTACCACGATGTGATTGAGTAGTTGCTTTCCTGCTACTTGCCATCTCACTCTCCTTCACTTGTTTCTGCCTTTTTAAACAACACACCATCTATTATTATTACTACTACTTCTCACACAACAAGTTAATAATAAAGTGTGTAAAGAAAAATAGGAGAAGAAAGGAAAAAAAAACATTTCTTCTTCCTTTTTACATGTTGTTGTTGTGCATTATATATTTGATGAGATTTATTCAATTTTACTATTGTAATCATTTATTATTATTATTATTATTAGAAGAAGAGTAATAATAATTGGGTGAACTTGCTTTTTGGATACACATTACCCTCCTTGGGGGCTTAGGGCTTAGGCGCGCAGATTAGGGATATCAGGAAGAGCATAAGACTACTAAAAGAGGTGTTTAATTTTTCAAGTGGAAAAAATGTGGCTTTGTCATTGTTAATTTCAATAGTGTAAGAGTGGCCTAATAAATAATATTCTTCCTTCTCATATAGTTACTATACTAAAAAAAGAATAAGCCTATCATCTCTCTACCTGCAAGCTGCTCTCCGTCATATTTCCTTCACTTCTTAGACGACTATAGTTGAATTCTTGAGTTCCTAAGTATTTTTTCATTTCAACCATTGCTTCACATAGTTATCGTACACATTGTCATTTGATTCCAAGGGCCCACGCCTGCAAGCATTACGATAATCTGTATTCCAGTCCAGGACATTCGCTTTTCGTTCTTTTCGGGAGAGTGTTAACTTCGTCTCGGTATCCTTATCCTTCTTACCTTTCTTCAACATTGAGGTCTCCATAGCTTCCTCACGGCCAGCTTTTAGCTCTGCAGCGCGTTCTAAAAGTGCAGTCGAAATCGACAGTGGGCGTCTTCTGCGTTTGAAAATCCCGGTTCGATAGTCCTTATTGTGACCAAGTTTACTGCTAGATCGCACTCGCTTTTCAATAGCATCTCGCAGTCCTTCATTAACTTTCACCTGAAATTCGAACCCTTTTGAACCTTCTTGTAACTTTGGTTCCATACCTAGTCTAGCAATCGAAAGAATACCGGCCGTTGCAGACCCAATCCTTGGAATGTTTACAGACACTTGTGCAGGGACTTTCGCCTTATCCCACCACGAGTATTTCGCCTTCAAACCGCAAGTATCTAGATTTTCGTAAATTCCTTCATTTATCATTTGTATCAATCGTGCAGATTGACGGTGCCAGTTTGAGTGAGGAACAAATGGGCAAGTGTCATAACGACCAAATACTTTCAACAAACTAGCACCTGTTTTTACTTCCTGAAAATGCATTGCTGTTAAAAACTTTTGAAGCATTTTTGACAACAATAAAAATGCTTTTGGGACGTCCGATACGACCTTCAGATTCAGAGTTTTAATGACATCACGAATATTCTTCGCTTTGACTTTTTGCTTGCTTTTGGTAACCAACGCATCAATAATCGCGCTTGAAATTTGATCAAAAATGGCGTCCCCCTTTTTCATGGGAATATCACGATTAAATGATACGCGCAACCACAGCAAAACGATTCCCGTAACTGATGTAGTGTATCTAGGAATAACATTATCGAAGTCTGAAGCGACCGATTTACCACTTGCTGCGTTGGCTGCAAACTTCTTTGTCAAAAACCCCGTTTCAAAACCCTTCCCTTGAGTCGTAAGTTCATCAAGGCTAGAAAGTAGGCGTGGTTTCACTTGTTCGTCACTCATGGGAAACATACCTAAATTTGCATGGTCATCACCAGCTTTTAAGTATGCTGTGTATACTTCATTGACGCAGTCAATGTCGTTACAAACTTTCGCAATCATTCGCTCGAACATCATCCCGAACAAAAAGTCCATGGCGAGGACGTCTGCCATGCGAGAAGCTTTCCAGTGTTTGGCATTTCCATGCCCATGGTAGTAAAAAGAGCCCCACGCCATATTCGCAGCAGCCTGCTGCATGTTTTCATCACCACCATTACCGTTTTTATCGGCGCGTACACCATCGACATCAGCAACTTTGTAATACGCACCATTGCTAAGGGTATTGCAAGGTTCCATTACAAGAGCGTTTCCTGGAACATATTTAAAGGGATCGGCTTGGAACCCCGGCATATTTTCGTAAAAATCTTCATTTGAGCCAATGTACTGTGCCCATTGACTATCAGTACACTTTAACAAGTTTAGTTTTCCTTCTGGATCCATGCATTCATTCTGAAGCTGCTCCCGATACGCGTCTGTTTTTTTGGATTCCTCTACCTTGACACCAGGTGTATGGCCAAGCTCACTGCACTTTCTATGAAAATGTATATTTTTGTACGCGTTGCGTTGTTGCTCTTGTACACCATTGCTAAGGAATTCGAAGCCTTCCGCAACTTTCCGCACCTCACGAACATCATAAGATAGATATTCCCACTCTTTCGCCTGTTCAACCATAATGCCTTTGTACCAACTAACACTTGGCCGACTGTAGTGTTCCACGTAGTCCAGGATAGTTTTTTTGTTTTTCTTCGTCGGAGCAGAGCGAACACCTACTGCACACAGTAAGACGGCGCATGCGAAAGTCACAACAAGGGTAACTGAGCGAATACGATTCATCTTTCAAGGTGCGATTGTTCAATTTTGCTTTGTTGAGAGTTAAGATGCACTCCTGCGACATTCGCGTGCCGGTTTCGGTTGCGTATTCCATGTGACCGTATTTATTATGACTATTCTCTGTTACAGTTATTTATAGTAGTACTCCTCCTGTTGCGTTGTCGTGTTGTTAAAAAAAAACACTACTAGTAGTAGTGCTCTTTTCTGTTGTAGTACTCGAAATTGTAACTTTGTCCAGTCACAAGTAATACTAGCACAGCATAGTGTCCTGAGTACCTGTATCAGTCCGTCGTCCTCTCCCTCTTTTTTTTTTTATTAGGGGAGCATCCTCCACCATCCACCATCCCTTCCTCTTTGCTCCTTGTTGTTCAGCTTCGTGCGATCTCTGTGTATACTAACAAGTATAATATATCTATGTAAATAAACTCATGCAATGATAAAGCTGTAGTAGAGACACAGGTTCGATTTCAAACTGTGGGACCTCAGACGAGTTGAGCGATCTTGGGACATGGTAGGTCGTAAAAGTGTAATTAAATACGAAGATGTGGTACTCGCCAGTGATGAGAAATGAAGGGATTATTTATTTAGATTGTTGCTTACTTAGGAGAGGAGAGCATTCGAATACATGGATAACAATAAATAAGTGTAACAAAACATTTGCAAATGCACTGTATGCATTAAGGTTCTCTCCCCTTTCTGGGACAATACAAAATAGAGTAAAATAGAACCAAAGTCACGTTATTAGAATAAATACCTTAAAAATACTGTCGACTTCAGCATCGTAACACGCGTTTGAACCAATCGTGGTCGGAAACTTTTGGTTCTCCTAGGACAATACTACTTCATTAGTACTGAGGAGACCACACTGCGATTTATGAGAGTACAGCATTACATACGTATTCTACTTCATTTATTAGCTAACCTGGTGAGAATAATCGATGGATTGTGATTTGAAGAAAGACTATGCTAGTAGTGTGCTTAAGCTAGCGACCAGTTCCCTAAACAAACCTTCCATAACAGGTTTACTGAGAGGCACAATAACCACCACCCCTTGTGTGATGGTATCTTAAACATACACACCTCGACGCAGTATTTATTATTCCACGTAGTAGAATGAGGAGGAGGAAGAGGAGGACAAACGAAAGTTTTTAAAATGAACAAGAAGAAGAATTTATAATTGATAAACACAGGAAAGGAAAAAGATTTTTATATTTTGATACACAGTAGGGTGCTAGTAGTATTAAAAAAATTAACATCTAAATATATTAGCTGCACTACTACTCTACTCTATCAGTAAATAGTGAGAAAAAAATAATAATACGAATATTAGTTGAGGAAAATAATGACTTAAAATAATAAAGAAGAAGTATTTTTTTGATCATCACACATCATAATCATAAATAATAAATACTACTATTACTACTACTATTACTACTAATAAAAAAATCAACACAACAACACACCACAACACAACAAAAAAAGAATGGCCGACACTGAGAGACAGACCTGCACTCCCACTTACGCAGCAGCCCTAGCCATTCAGTTCATACCGTTTGCCGCGATAGAAATATACCTTGCATCGTGTATCTAATTTTCTTTTACCAAAGTTAGATATTCATACTTCACTGGGTAACTCAGAGATACCGAGTTCAGGGTAGTGTTTAGCAAAAAGTACGTTCGAACTTTACAAGATGGTTGCCTCGGCTGTAATTGTGACCGACTTAAAGGGCAAGGTCCTGATATCGAGAAACTACCGTGGCGATATTCCCATGAACTCATCAGAAAAATTTAGTGAAAGAATACAGAACTTAGATGAAGTTGATATTAAGCCAGTATTTACGGAAAACGGAGTAACCTACGCAAGTGTCAAGCAAAATAATGTTTACATCTTGGCACTAACAAAGAGAAACATAAACATTACGTCCACTCTTTTGTATCTGAATCGTATATGCGACGTCTTCAAGGAGTACTTCGGTGAAATCACGGAAGAATCTATTCGAGATAATTTTGTCATCATATATGAGCTTATGGACGAAATGATGGACTTTGGATACCCACAAACGACTGAACATAAAATTTTGAAAGAGTTTATTATGCAGACGGGCCTGAAGTCTTCCAGCGAACAGGTCAAACCGCCGATATCCTTAACAAATGCTGTATCGTGGCGTAGCGAGGGCATCAAACACAGGAAAAACGAAATTTTTCTGGATGTTATAGAAAAATTAAATTTATTAGTATCTAGCAATGGAACTGTTCTGCACTCCGAAATCAATGGTGTCGTACGAATGAAATCATTTTTAAGCGGAATGCCAGAATTGAAGCTTGGACTGAACGACAAATTAATGTTTGAAATGACCGGTCGAAACTATTCTCGAGGAAAGGCGGTGATGATGGAAGACATGAAATTCCATCAATGCGTACGCTTAGCCAGATTCGAAAATGACAGGACAATATCTTTTATCCCACCTGACGGTGAATTCGATCTGTTGACATATCGCCTAAATACCCACGTGAAACCTTTGGTGTGGGTGGAGACAAATGTAGAGCCCGTTGGGAGTAGAATTGAGTACATGGTGAAAGCGAAGTCGCAATTCAAATCCAGGTCCATTGCCAATAATGTTGAAATATTTATACCAGTTCCAAGCGATGTTGACAGCCCAAGTTTCAAGGCTAGTATTGGTACGGTTACCTATATCCCTGACAAGGACTGTATCATGTGGAGCATTAAGCAGTTTTATGGTTCCCGAGAATACCTGATGAGAGCGCACTTTGGCTTACCATCAACAACTGATCGTGAAAACACGGATTGGAAGAAGCCGATTGCAGTTAATTTTGAAATTCCGTACTTTACAGTGTCGGGAATACAAGTGCGTTATTTAAAAATTATTGAAAAGAGTGGCTACGCGGCGCTGCCATGGGTTCGATACATAACACAAAATGGAGAGTATCAGCTTCGAATGGCCTAAAGGATATAGTGTTCTCTTTGATCGTTATTACAATGTGTTCACAATTGAAGGCAGGCACAAAATGTAGCAGGTATTAGGAAGAATCATTTTTCGTCTTTTTTGACATGATTTTCAAAATAAATGCATGCAGTTTTACAAGTAACTTCTATTTAACAAGTAATTGGAACATGTGTAACACATACTTTTTTTCACGAACATTATATCGATACTTAACATAACGTATCATACGTATTCATATGTTACAATACTCTGATGTAACATAATGTATGCGGTAACTATCTTTTTACAGGTCGAAGCTGAGAAGGAAAAAATGTTTTAATAACTTAAGGATAAAAAGTGTTTATTGTCGTTGAAACTAGAATATACTTTCCGAATGCCGATTTTTTTGCGACTCAATGTAGAAAGGATGATGTTTCGCTTTCTTCAACTTGATTGGAGTCTAACGTGGGTATTTCTATTTCAATCTCATCATCTGTGCGAGAATTTTGATTTCTTGCCTCTTGAGGTTTTTCAGCAGCAGTTTTCCCATCACTCTTCTTTTTCCCCGACTTAGGGGCCTTCTTCTTTGATCGTTCCCCCCCCCGGCCTTTCTTGCTTCTCTTCTTTTTCTTTTTTTTTTCTGGGAAAAAACAGCAGCAAAACAACTTCCAAAAGTTTCTATGCGGACAAGCGTCACAACCCCACTCTTTACCCTTTACTTTAACATTATATCTGCATCCAATATACGCATATGCGCCAAATAAAAACATTATCAGCAGTGGTACTGTATAAGACGCATGATGCACGATAGCTTCCAAAAATGTGTCCTCTTTAGGAACTTCCATATCATACTCCGTGGTTGCATAACAAGGTTTGCACCGTTTCGGTTCAAACGCACAATTGAAGTTGACACATCTATGCCTATTGAGTATGCAGAAAGAGCCACGCATGCATGACTTCGGATTTATATTTATCAGACAAGCTTGAAAATTCATATAACATTGACAAAATTCTTCATGGATACTGTTATTGCGTCTTTCACATTCATTTTTTTCACGTTCGCAAACGTTAGCGGCAGACCGTGAACAACCTGGTGCTACCTTTTCGGCAGCATCTATAACTGCGACGAACAGGAGTATCGAAACAATCTCGATAACAGCCGTTGCCAATAAAATTTTGCTGTTGTAGCGCATATCAGACAAGTTTAGGTCAGCTGCATCAAAATGCTTACAGTCTTGCGATGTGCTTGCGTAAATTGCGTACGAAGTGACGACAAAAGTGCTATGCATTTACATTGAAATGGTGGATGACACCTTCATTTGGTTTGCTGTCGACACTGCTAATAAATAATAACTGCTTACTACTCTAATACGGTAGTACTAAAAAAAATGACAGCTAACTGCTGAGTGAGAAAGGCATGATCAAAATAATAGGCGTAATAATAGTATTATATTATTATTATTGGATCGTTCATCAAAAGGAAGAAGAGCATATAAAGTAGTAGCAGCTAGCATAAGCAGCGACACAAAACAACCCCAAGTAGTAGAAATAAAAAAATGAAGCTTGTAGAGACTTGACCGGACTGCGCTTATTTGAAAATCACTACATAATAGAAGCAGTGCAAGAATAGGGAGACACACACAGAGGTCTTTTTTGCATCTAAAAAGTGTGTACTCGTGTGTACACTGTTGAAATCCCCCTTCTTGTTACGTTGGTTGGCGGTGTTTCTTCCCTCCGCACTCTTCTCTGGATGCGTGCCTAGCTAGCCAGTAATAAGAGGAAGCATTCTGCTAAAAATAATAATAAAATAATAAATAAAAAATCTCATCAGCTAAGAAGAAGAGAGGAGAGGACGACCACTTTCCCATTTTTTTATACCTTCAACCCGTAGGATCGTCATTGTCAATTGTCTACCCCATAGTAATACTACTGCAATTAAGATTGTCTTATCAACAACCTATATATTGTCATAATGGTAGTAGTAGTAGTACAGTAAACAACACACATTACAATTATTGTTGTTGTTATTATTATTATTATTACATATAATATTAAAATTTTCCGCCCCAGTTTTACTCTGCAATCTCAGGTCACTTTGGAACAGGTTATGGAGTGGAGTTTAAATTCTGCTAAAGTTGCACTGAACAGGGGGTTAAAATAGTTAAAACAAGATTGATCGTTAAATATGTCAGAAAATGTCGCATCAAAGAACCAGGTAGAAAGAAAAGTCATCCAGAAGAAACGTTTCGTTGACGTTTTGTTTGAAATATTAGGTCACGAAGCATACAAGGAGTATATTTCTTGGCACGACGGTGGCAGTGCTTTTGTAGTGTGGAGACCAAAGTTGTTTGCCTCCAAAATTTTGCCTATGCACTTCAACCATAGCAATTTTGCAAGTTTTGAAAGGCAGCTGAATTTCTATCGTTTTCAAAAGATGGGAGTAGGTGATAACAAGCCTACAGGGAAACGCTTGAGAAGTGGTGCGCCAGTAAAGTTTCGGCATAAATTATTTCGGGTTTCAAGCGGCGACAAGCTGCATCTTGTGGAACGAAAAAGTTGTCCAAAACAAAGCAAAAAATTGGAAGCATCTATTAAATTCTTAAGAAAACGAAACGAAGGGTTGCGTAACGAAAATGCATCTAAGAGAAAGCGACTAAACGTATTAATTCATACAATTTTGTTTGATTTAAAGCAAGACTCGCAGGTCGAAAAGATTGACATGGACAATGCTGTCAATTGTTTGAGTGACCCAATATCTCCCCTAAATTTAGTGTAAGAGAGGTCTATTTCTATTAGATTGCTGTAGAAAATAATGCGCACACAAAAGATTTTAAAATAGTTAACTAAAACTTATCATACAATGTACAGATCTTAATCGCCAAACGTATAGATTTGCACCATTTCGCAACCGATTCAACGCCCCCCTTTTCGGTTTTTAGTGCAATGTCGTACCTTAAGTTATTGTTTGTTTGCCTTTCTTTTGACATCACTGAAATGTTCCGCCTTACGCTAAACTCTAGATTTCTTTGATCAGCAATCCGCATAACGACACTGTGTTTATCAATTCTTACGGAGCCGTGCATTTCTTTACCTCGGTAATAGTTCAATTCGGCATAGGGTTGCAAATTTTCAAACATGTCTAAGTGATTTGGAAAGTCCATCGGTAAATATAAGTTCAACGTGATGTATCTTCTTTTCCAGCTTGAGGAAAATAAAGCCTTTTTCGAATACTTCGTAAAGAGTGTGCCGTCGCGAATAAGTCGAGAATGTGTGTCTTTCTCACAATGCATGGGTATAGCACCCTTTGTGCCACGAATAAATTCCAGTATATGTTTCTCTCGAAGGACTCGAGAGACATCCTTTTCGACCCCAAGTGCTTTGATAAATGTTTTCGTTATTGAAGATTTGTGTATTTGAGAAGCACGACGCATCCTTGATCGCACCCTACTCCATAGCATTTTGCCATTTGAATCTATAATTTTATCAACATTGTGACTCCTAAGACGACCGATCAAATGGCGGAACCCCTTCAACCAATTATTTAGACATGCAACACTACTCGCTTGAAATACTTCGGACTTCAAGTTGTCACTGGAGAAGTCAGACGTTTCAATGTAGAAGCATAGCCATGGACTGATATTTGATAGAGACTCTATTGGAACGCTTTCCATTTCTTTTGATAAGCCTTGCCCTATCTTTTGAATGGTAGATATTGGAAAATTAAGGTTTTCCCCTACGCTATCGCCTAGGGTCTCCATGGCTGTTGTAAGTATTTTATCCTCATTTTTAGACAATCTCAAATGGATTCGCTTGGAAGTTATTTGCTGATTACCACTACTCTGAACAGATAAAGATAATGTAGTGAATATAGCACCCTTTCGCAGATACTTAATCATAGCCTCAATATCTTCAGCAGTCACAGTTGCTGTATCATTGTTTCTCGTCAAACGGCTAAATGTCTGACTGGTATCACTGCTTTTGGGCGGTATCGCTTCCATGCGCTCGAGTTTCAGGACTAGTTCATCAAAACTTAGAGATTTGCACAAATTGTTTGTCAACGCCAATAAACTAGATATTAGCCCAGATAAGGATGGCGCGGATTTCTTTACGCTAGATGCCAAATGTTCTAATACTTGCCTTAGTAGTTGATTTTCTTCCGCATTTAATTCTGATTGAACGCCGTTGTAATCTTCAACAATAGTTTTAATTTGATATTGAAGATTTTTCTTCAAATCCAGGTATATTTGTGGCAGTTTTGTACCACATAGAAGCCTTAAGTCCAGTGAAAGCACCCCATAATCTGTTTTCTCATTCGTATGGTTTGATAGAAGTGCAACATCTTGCTTAATTTTAAAAATTGCTTTTATCGTATCACTCATAAATATTTGCCTCACGATTTCAGTCAGGCTTCCACTATTATGAATATCATTTGCTTTAATAATATTGAAAACATTTAGAAGATCCTGCCGTGATAATAAAGGAACCGGGAACTTCATTACACATTGGGTGGAAGTTTTTCGTAAATTTGCACCTGCAGTTTTTTTGGTGTCATGCGTTAAAGTAATAGCATCGTCGTCCGGATCAGTTTTGCAATCTGTGAACGAATCTTCTTCTTCTATAGAAAGATCAAAAATAGACGGGGCCCGATTTTTATTTGGGGATTCCACAATCTCCAAGTTATCGTCCATCGAAGTGAACTTTGTTTTGTCTATACGATTTAAAGCCGATCTCGATAACTTTGAATACGACCTAGACATCTTTTCAACATCACCACGTTGATTATAATTAGATGCAGATGGCGAAAGACTTGAGACAGTCTTTTCATGTAGTCTTTTTGGAAAGAGATGAGATTTGATCCCTAGCCTCTTGTGTTGCTCCCATCTCACCCTAGTATTATTCGGCTGGAATGTACATTGCTCCTGTATTCTTTGCTCTTTCTCTATCCGTAGTTGATCCACCTTTTTTCGTGCTTTTGGTGCCATCCATCCTGGTGGCCGCTCAAAAGTGGAAATTCGCCTTTGTTTCTTCATACTCGACTTTTTTCTTACGGAAAACAACTTAGCAATTACAGTATTAGAGTCACTATTAGCTTTTAGATCGTTTAGAGATACCGGGTTTCGTAAGTGACTAGGCATATTTCCAACATCGACAGGAGCTGTTCTCTGCCGGAAAGTATCCACAATAGAAGCATTTGAAGCTGAAGGAGAAGTCGGAGACGCAAACTCGCTATAATTAATTTTTAAGCTCAGAGTTTCCCTACGTTCCTTCTTTGAAACAAAGTGAACATTTGCATTACCATTCTTTTTCGTCATTCGAGCTTGCAACCTCAGAGAGAAGTCTACTTCTGTGCAAGCATATTTGTAGTTGTTACTCATTGTTTTCAACTGATCGCGCAATATACCGGCATATGATTCAACATCCTCAATTAATGGCATATAATGTTCAAGTTGATGAAATACATAGATCAATTCATCGTCTGCACCAGCGTCATGATCGTTTATTAAGTAGTACAGTTTGCGAAGGAGATCTATTACCGTTGAGTGCTTCGTCTTAAAGTCGTTTTCACTATCTGAATTTACACTTCGAAGTATCGCTAGAGGCCTCAAAATATTTCGTTTTGATGCACCAAAGTCACGTCCGTTTTGTCTAAACTTCACCAATGCAGATTGTATTGTTGGATGAATTGTATTTTTATGCAGAATCTCCATAAAATCATCTACTTCACCAACTGTTGTAGCAGTCAAATCAAGTGAGCTGAACTGCAGTAGAGCACTTTCTTTTGTAACATCAGTCCAAACAACTCGTTTACCTTCCATGCATACATCTACAACAAATTGTTTTTCATACTTGCGTAAGTCACTTTGAATGCTACTAACAAAGTCTAATATGATTTTTGGAATTTCGTTGTTGTCATCTGTCAAACCTAATTTTGCGAAGTGGTTAGAATATTGATTTAAGCTCGTTCTTGAAATAAACAATTTCAAAATTAGTCCACAGGCGTAAATATTAGACCGAACAGTAGCCTCCAACGCTGACAGCGAATTCAATTGTGACGATTGCATTTTGGGTGTTGACGAAAAGCTAAAGTAGCTTTTTGTTATCCGCTTCAATAGATACGCATATCCATATTTTGTAATCAGCATGTTAATGACGTCTTCATCGCTAAACAAGCTACTTTGCTTCATACAGTAGATTACAAATGACGTTAATTTTGGAATAGTCTTTATTTTTTTCCGGTTGATTATGGCTTTATATATTGATAGAGCTAATTTGATCAGGTAGTTTAGAGGTAAAAATGTCGAACTGGGAGTTTTTTCGTATTTCTTCTTTACTTCTTGGCACAAGGCTTGGAAAGGCTGTTCCAGTAGAGACTGTAGGTATTGAAGATTCTGTGGCAACCGGTATATCTTTTGCAATATGGACTCCATTAATTTGCTCTTGTATAACGAATTGTTTCGTGATGTAAACTTCAGCAATAAACTTTGAAAAAACATCATTGACAAAGGGTATGAATACATTGTACAAGGGTTGTACAGCCTAAATAGTATGAACTCTGCCAAGTTTGCAGAATCTTTTGCATTAATGCGTTCGTTCATAAATAAAGTTGCCAAAGCAGCCGGTTTCTCGCGGACCGTGTTAAAAAACAAGCTTTCACCTAATATTCCCATTTCATATACGTACTTTTCCATATTTAACACAAAGTTATCGTCTAAAGAGATAGGTTCCCATGCATGCATTTCATTGTTATTTTCAAGATGTCCTACTATGATCCAGTGTTTTAATATTATTTGCTGTGTTCGAAATTTAACGTTCATTAGCTTCTTTTGTAGTTGTGAAAGTTCGTTTGGCGAAGTTATCGGTAACCAAGAAGCAAAGTTAGTGGCATTTGCACCGACCCTTGTTCGGTAGTTTGCATTGAACTCTCGTGATACATGAAAATCTGCTTGCTCGAACATGCTCTTAGTCTTCAAAAATGGTACGACCGGCACGGCGTCAGATTTACAGCTTTTTTGTCGTAGGGTTTTTAAAAACCCTTTAACTTTCTGTCTTAATAAGACTTGCTTCGGCAATCGACTCTCAGGCGGGTGAAAAACGTCAAGCTTAATTACGACTTTTTCGGGCGTATCAGCAATCATCTTTTACTATGATGTTACGATTTTCGAAACAAGTACCAACACGATATACAGAATCTCCCAAAAAGACCAATCAAAGTGAAAAAGAAAATACAGCTGTATGCTTTGATGTCCTTGGTGGATGGTTTGTAGTGTTTATTTTACTGCTCCTCAACTACACTTCTAACACAATATCATTGTGTTAAATAGAATCTAATAATTATTAATTATTAATAACCTCGTGTTGTTGCGATAAATATGATACAGGGTACTATTATTATTGTTGTTGTTGTTGTTGTTGCATGATTATGAACATGGATGGCTTAGGATAGTGATGATACTCTGTAAATCACAAATTAAAATGGAGCTAACTGTTTGCCTTAAGATTACATACAACAACAACTTAATTTTCAGTACAAACCGTCGTTCTTCTTCCATTTTTTCCCTTTTTATTTTGCTGTCTTTTTTTTTTAAAAATTTTTATCCATACTTGAGCAATGTACAAGAAGTGCCTAATAAAAAGTGCAGGTACATAAAGAAACTCGGACTATTCAATATAATCAATCATAGGTAATAATAATGATGTGTAATCAATCATCAAAAAAATTGCGTTTTCTTTATTTTAAATTATTATTATTAACGAAGAAGACCTTTTACTACTACTGAGCTCTTCTACAATGATTATTATAATACCGGTATAATAAAAAAACAAAAATTATTATATAAAAAGTTGGAGAGGAGAGGAGATGTTGTTAGTTATATAGAATAATCAAAAACCCATCTCATTGTTGTTTTTTTTCATAATTTTACAGGAACTTCATTCCGTCATCAAAACTGTACTGACAAAATCTTCGATAAACAATTTTATCTCACAGACATACATCTAGGCAACAATTATGATGGATTTTGGGATTGTGCAATTTGGCTCTGACAGTACTGCCAAAGACCAGAAGCCAGATCCTAAAAAAGAAGAGAAAAAAACTCAAAAGGAGGAGATAGTCAAAGGGCCGAAAGGTAGAAAAAATGTTTGGTGGATAGATGAGCCCAAATATAAGCCACCACCCTCAGATAAGCCTTCTGCTCGCACGAATTTATGGTGGAGAAGAGATTTGAAAAAAAAAAGCTACTCTCAGGATATAAAACATGGGCATCATAGCGGAAAATGGAAAACATGTGACATTTGTACTCTAGATTATCCTTGCAATCATATGTCTGCACACAAGCTTGCAGTGAAGCTTCGAGAAAGGTATGAAAAATTTCCAGTAAACGAAGGCAAAAGAATATGCGAGGAATTCTGGAAATATAAATCTTGCAAACATTTTGAAAAAAATGGAAAATGCCAGTTTTGGCATCCTACTGAACCCCTGATAAACAAAGAAATACCACTCCCACGTTGTGATGTGTGTACCAAGTTAATCGAGAAAAAATATTGTTATAAACATCGGCCACCATTTGGAAAAGAATTATGTGATGGCGACAAAGAAATAATGAAGCTCGGTGGTGAAGTAGCTGGAATGTTTAAGCTAGGAGAAATGATAGGGTATAATAGCGCTTTAGAAAGAAAGATTATATATGGATTTGTAGTGTTTCGACAGGAAAAAAATCGCTCATATCAGGTTAGTGTTACACAAAATGCCAGCAGACTACTAGAAGTTTCACACGGCAAATTGTATCGAATACATGGGTACGTCAGCAGAGGTTGGGATAAGTTGAAGCGCGTAAAAAAACTCTACAGTAACCTTAAAGACGACGAAAAAGAAAAGTCAGAAAGTCTTACACAAAATACAGAGGTGGAAGGAGAAAAAGCTGTTAATTGGGGACGTTTGTTCAACCAAACATATAGAATGTCCACGCCAAACATTAGTCCTGATGAGTACGAAGATCGTCCTGATTCTGGGGGACCTATTCTTTTTGAAATGGAATAGAGGCATCTGGAATAGTACCTAAATCTGGAAAATCGAATATCTGTAAAATCCAAAGTCACTATAAACCGATCAGTAGATATATAGGATTTTGGAGTTTTTATGTGTGGGAGTTTTTTAATTTTTCATGCATTAAAAGATCATTTTTTGATAATCAAAATATGATCAAATATCGACAGTAAAAAGCAAACAATGTGTAGTACTCCTTCGGTTCTTTCGATAGTGAAGCTGGACAATTAGTAACCTTTGAAATTATTTAAAATTATAGTTAAGTTAAATCATGAATGTATATTATACATATATTATTTATTATATATTTTTTTGTTTAAACAGAAATTTGATATAGTTGAGGTTCTTTCGCAAACGCGTAAGGATGGCCGCATATACAGAGCTGTTGGGACAGTCAAGCGTGTTGATCCTGCTCGCCCTCATTATGTCAGACTTCATGGTCATAAAAAG
>LT658489.1:0-28481 GCA_900128575.1 Stramenopiles sp. TOSAG41-1
TACGAGAATCGTTCTCACCTCCATTGGGCATGACTTGCCACTCTCCCGTGGCTTCTCCGACAGCATTGTTGGCGTTGGAATTGGCCGCACTTCCTTTCCGTTCATCAATCTCCTCCTCTGCATCTTGATCAACATCAGGCTTTGCCGAATCCATCTGTTTTGTAACTTCATGATCATTTTCTTTCTTCTCGTCATCAGTTTTTTGTTCGTGTGGATCGCTTTTATCAGCACCGGTGCCAACCATATTATCATTCGCCGTGTCTAAATGCTCCTCCAATGGATTTTCTATTGCAGTATTATCGTCAGCAGGCTTAAGGCTATCGTCGACGTTATCATCATTTTGGTCGTTATCGTCTTCTTCATCCAGTTGCATATCTTCAATTGATTTTGGCATGCTATCTTCTTCAGCATCCGCTTCAGAATCGCTATCGTCACTGCCATTGTCACTCTTAGTCTCTGGCGAATCAGAATCATCTTCTTTCTCACCCTCGTCAACTGATTCACCGCCATCAGAAGCATCTTCGCCAGCTTGCAACTCTTCTTTCACGTCACATTCATCGTCTTCCTCGTTATCATCTTTATCATCTTTATCATCTTCCAGCGGAAATCCATGCGATTCTTCTTCTTTCTCTTCATTTACTTCTTCACCAGGCTCCTGCTCTTCTTCAGTTTTTTGCTGATTTTCATGGTCTTCCTTGTCGTTTTTTTCCTCATCCTTGTCATCCTTACTGTCTACTTCATTATCTTCTTCGTCATCCTTTGTTCTCATTTCATCCGTACCATCATCTTGCATTTTTGAATCTTTCTCAAACTTATCATCATCCATATTTTCGTCATCATCCTCATCATCATCCCACATTTTTTCATCAACGACATTTTCATCTTCTTCGTCAATGTCTCCCATCTCTCTATCCACTTCTTCCTTCTCTTCCTCGTCGTCATCTTCATTATCATCTTCTTTGTTATCATCGTCAATATCCTCAAGCTGGCCTTCAAAATCGGTCGTCATTTCCAGGCCATCATCTGCCTTTTGTTCTTCATTTCTGTCCCCCTCAGCATCTTGTTGAACATCATCCTGTAAACCAAGTACTTGCTCTTCATCCTCTATTTCATTACTAACATCCTTTTCACCTGAACCTTCAGCCATACCAGTGCCCTCGCCATCACCTCCTTCATCTCCTTCTTCTCCATCATCCTGAACTTCAGGTTGACAATACCCCTTTGCAGACAATACCCTGAATAGTCGGAGAAGGATATACAGTAATTTTGAAAAGCCTTTGTTGCTTTCGATTGAACCTCGCAGTGCTTTTCGAAAAGATTTTTCAATCATGAAAGCAAACTTCCCAAATCCAGGAAGGAGTGGCGCACACGATTTGTTGCTCGAGTAAGCGAGCAACAATGCTTCTAATCTCAGCACAACATTTTCGATAGACAAAGACTTGAAAGTGTGTTTGATGGTATCATGAGAGGAACCGAGTAACACGTCTGATTGTTTGACTTCCTTTTCGTCTTTTTTATCAACCGCAAACTGACTCTCCAAACTTAGCCTGGAAACCTTCTGTGAGCTCAAAAGACAAGATTTTATGAACTCGTCCTGGACCACCACAAAATTTGTTGACATCGTAGAATCAACGGTAGATGGTGGCGTAGAAATTTTTAGATTGTCAATTCTGCACATAATTAATAATATTTCATCTAGGCTATGGACGACGACATTGTAGTGATTATATACAACATGCTTCTGTATATGAGTTTGCGATAAGATTTGTTTGAATCTTGTAACGAATGAGTTCATCTCTTCACACAGATAACGCCTCAGATCTTCAGGTTCTATAATTACTTGGTAATCTATACCATTTTCAGCATTCTTGTATAACAACATACTTGCTTCAAACTTGGCATAGATTTTTTTAAGATTCTGTATGCATACTTCAATACTAGAACTTACACTTTCAGGGTTCTGATAATTACATGCTTTATCAATTTCGTGTATGAGGATTGCCAATTCGCTCATCTGAATTTCAACAAGCCTGCAATGTTCACCAAATCGGCACATTTCAGCCAAAAATACTTTGTCCGTAGTAAATGCAGAGCATGAATGAATCTTCTCCAACACTTGTAAGCAGTTTTGAAACTTTTCTAACTGTCTCGCAGAACCAAAAATGATCTCTCGTTGCTGTATAAGCATTAGCAACAGGTTTTCAGCGTATCCATGCATCAATTTAACCTCTAGATTGCTAATATCATTATGTGGCGACGATGCTTGAGCTGACATTCGCAGTCTTTGAAGTTGCTGCAAGTCTCTGTAGTAATAATTATCAGCCTTCTCCATGACACTATTTTTTGACAAGATCTGGGGCACGACATTTAACTCAAATATGGATGCGTTGTCAAACAGTTCTTTTGGCAATATTGATAAAGCATTCAGTATGCGATGCTCTTTAAGCGTTTTTAACAAACCAACAAATGCTCTCTTTTTCGTAACTTTCGTGATTTCTTTCCCTCCACTCGACAACGCAATCGACTGTCGGAGAATCTCTGTTGCAAACTGATCTGCCGCGTGCACAACGGCCTTACCCATAATGGTCATATTGTTTCTATTTACTTTGATACAAAATTTTTCTAGCCTTCCAGAGTACTCACTACTACCAACTGGGATGAGTTTGACTAAACTTTGTCGTTTTGACGAAAAGGAACTTTCTTGTAAATAAGATCTTAAAGTATTACCAAGGTTTGTAGTGCTGCGCTCTTCTTGAGAAAGCAAGGTGTTTACATCGACAAAGCTTTCGGAGCCACCAGCGCCGCTATTCGAATTCACATTTGCATCGATAATTTGGTCAACTTTCATTAGCAGCTTATTTTTGTACTCTTTCACAATGCGGTACAACACTCGATGGGATTTCTCGGAAGACTCTTTTAANGAATAGTACGATTGNTCATCCCATTTACTCAATTTCAAATGATCTGTTAATTTCTTTTCGATGGGCGACTTCATTTGTTTATGCGTATTTTCGATAAGTGATATATGCTGACGGTGAAATTTGTGCAAGTGTTCTAAAAATCGGCCGACGCGCCCATGACCTACCTTATCGCCATATTTAGATTCCAGCAAGCATTGTCTACTAAAAATCTTCAGGAAATTCAATCTGATTTTGAATTCACCTATGTTGGCAGTTCGTATAAATGTATCCAAAACATCATACAAATCTTTTAATTNATAATTTTCNGTAAAATTNCTGCCAGNAGTTTTTCCGTATACCCATNTANAGGTTNTTTCTTCTGTAATTGTGGAATGTTTTGCAATTGCACTGTACAGTCGAAGCCACCATTTCTTGGCTGACCTGTCAATACAACTTTCTTGATATTTGAGTAAAGTGGGCCAAGACTTTAATTCCAGCTTTCGCCACCGAATAATAAGTTTAGAGATAGATTTTAATTGATTTGCAAGGCTATACTCTTTGCTAGAGACTTGTTCCCAGGCCTGAGATTTCCGAGAGAGAGTTTCAACATTAACGAGTATCTGATAGATTGAGCTTTTAGCTGACATACGCAGTACATGATCCGCTGCTTTAACTATCTCAAATAAAATATGATTCCCAGGCCAGCGTTGCAGTAGCTCGTGCACCTTTGTAAGCAGATTATTAACAACAGGAACCGCTTCTGACGCTTCTGCAACGTCAAAACCAAAATGGAATGATTGAAAAGATACACCATTTTCTTTTTCTTCTAGCTTCATAAAACCCGTTGATATGCGGTTCGAGTCTGAGACTTTCTTTAAGCTGTTCACCTGTAATGCAACGTTGCATAAGCTGCCCAACGATAGTTTTTTTGGCGTGAAGCTTAAGTTCTGACCCATATACTTCGAAATTTGACCTGCAGCTCTCGCACCCAAAATGATACCTTCTCTCTGAAAGTTCTTGTGGTATGGTGTATTAAACTTATTTTCACTATATATTTGATAATACTTGTCACATATGTACTCAAGATCATCTTCCGAAATATCAACAAGAGCACCACTAGTCGATTCCGGCTGCTCTGTGATATCTACACTTCTATCAGCATCGCTATCACTGGATATATTTTTTGGAAAAAAATCCTTGAAGCCCTCTTCATCCATAGCACTCTCGTCGAATTCTTTGTCTTCAAACTTATAAATACTTGAATTTTCCATTTCTATTCTCTCCCTTTCAGCAGAACAAACTTGCCAAACATTAACATACTCACGAAATATAGCATCGAATTCTTCAAAAATTTTTTTGTTTGGACTTTTAAAATTGACAAGAATGAGATGATTTAATAGCGCATGCAGCACATCGATTTTACTTCTACCCGACAGCTTCTCAAATGGTACGTTTACAATAGACCTGTGGCTTGGCAAAGACATCAGGTTGTCTAGCAACACGCTCACCTCCGATCCTTGTGATTCTGAAAATAGACACTTTTTCCTGTTAAGCAGCATCAAGCGAAAGCCATGTTTTATCTGATAGACGCAGGACAAGATTGGGATGGTGATATCTTCAAAACCATAATAGTTTCGAGCAATACCTTGAACAAACTGGCAAGTGCTGGATTGCCATGTTTCCTCGATAGAAACTTTGTGTTTATGATCGTCTTCTAAAGCAGAAATAATTTGAAGCACCTTTTGTTCACCGAAAATTGTGTCGGCACTACTATACAACTCTTGGTATAGTGATGCAAATAGTCGACTTCCAGAAGGCCTGTAAACGACATCACTCTTAAGTTTTTCAACTTTACTTTCTATTTCCTTTAGTTCAGCTTCTAATTCATCCAATACGCTACCTCCATTCAAGTTTTTGCCATCAAAACCATTCCATATTTTGATACGTGCAACTTTAACAGTTATCTTTTCCTTAATTATTCCAATCCGATCATTATAAGCATCTATCTGATGCAGTACTTCTTCACAAGGGTCCAATGGTGACTTTGGTAACATCAAATGAAAGCGAAGAACACCAATATAAATGCTCGATTTTGCAAGAATCATTTCCGTATTAGCTGACACCGCGCCATATCTGGGCACTTGAGCTTCTCCTACCCCACACATTAAATCCAAGATTGATGAAATCAGCCGCTGCATAAATTCATTTGATATTCTTTTATCATTACATGAAGTTAAAGCAGTCTTGATTTTGTCAGCACTGCTTCTGTTCATTTCATAAGAAAGCAAAATGTGGAACCCTTCGTTTTCTTCTACAAAACTCGACAGCGTCATAAGAAAAAGCTTCCACAGCATAACCAGCTCATTTTTCTGATTGATCGATTTATTCTGTGACAACCATTGCAACACTTTTTCGTAATATCTCTTTTTCGGATCTAGATCTAGAATATTTGTATCATCGAATCCAAGAGATGTTAGACTTTCCCTCAGGTAGGTGTTAGTAGCACTATCTTCAAGGCGTCCTGACCCAGATAATACTGGTTCATTACCAGAATTTGGGAACGTTTTCATCTGCAAATCATCTCTAGAAAATTTTAGCGGAAGCGATAAAAGATGGTCATTTTGTCCCCTAACAAGTACAGGATTCCATAATGCCTTGTTATGATTGTAGATCAAGCTGGACAGAATTTGTTTTGTCACGGTTAACACCGAGGTAAAGTTTATGGGTGCACCCTGATGTATCGACCAAACAAAGTGTTGATACAAACTTAGGTGGTTGCTACTAAAGCTACAATTTTTCATACTATTCTCAAGGAATATCTTCATTTTTGCATGTAGAGCTTTTATAAGATCCAATAATTGATTGTTCGCTTGATTTTCACTTTTAGAGACATAATTTTCTTGTAGCAATTTTAATCTTAGGTGAATTAGGTCATTTATAATATCGCGTTCTTCCAGCAAATAGTGTCGATCAACTATATTCCATGATCGAATAGCAATCCAAACATCTCGTATTGTGTTTTGGTGTGAATTTCCAGTCTGCAAGATCCATCTCTCCTCATCATTTGTATCATCACTTACACAGAACTTTTCTAGTTCGGAACTGAATTCACTATTTATTTTTTCTCTTTCAGCTTTGAGGACAGACAGGAGTGGATCAACATCTAACTCCTGACACTTACGATTCTTGCTAGCCCACTCTATCGTACAGATAGCCTGTACTAGCTTCTTTTTCATTCTGAAGTCATTGATTATGACATTTTTTTCTAAGTCTAATAGGTTCTCTATTCGGACTTGTGTATTTAATGGATGTCGCCAGTGTAGCTCTCTTAACTTTTTCAATGCCAAAAATAGCTCTTTGTTTGGAGGAATAGCAGGAAACCCTTCATATTCCCACAATAAATTTCGACCAATTAGCACATGTCCTTTTATTCCACTAACATATTCAACAACAATATTGTAAACGACATTCATATGTTCTATAAGTTGAGCATTGCTCCGCTCAATAGATTCCATTGAGAAAGCAGACTCGAAAGCATGAGCTAAATCGTCAACAATGGTGTTTCGAAGTTGAGAGAAGAAAAAAAAACACTCATTATCTATCATTGTAGCACCATTTGTACGCTTATCATACAGAGACTTTATAAATGCGTCCCTTGTGGAGAGAATCTTATAGACAATTTTGATGTATGTTTCATCGTGACAGTCAGAATCGACAATTGCACACACAAAATCATTAATTTTTTCAAAAATGGACATTGCGCTTCTAATATGTTGAAAGCTTGTTTTTAAATGGGTTTTGATATCCAAGATTAACGAATTACTCCATATAAGTGATGACTGATTCGTGCAATGGAGTAAAAAATTCTTCGATAAAATTATCAACTTGTCCCACATCATAATGCAATCTTTGTTGCAATCTTGTTGTAACTTTGCATGTATTCTTTCGCAAAGTTTACTGTTATTTTGTAAAAACGGAGCATTATGGCACAAAGCAACGAGCAGATCGTTCACACTAAACGAGTTATTGTTCATGTTGCTTCTTTGATTACTTTCTACTGAATCACCAAGTTTTTTGGTTAACAAAAAAATTTTCGCGTAAATAGATGACTGAAGCATTGATTTCCCAACTCTTGCGATAGCTTCAATGAGATGATTTTCTCCCCTCTTAATTTTTTCATGTATAACATGGCTGGATAACCATAGTAAACGTTCTTCCCAATCAATGATATTGCCCAAAGATATGTACTCATTTAACGCAAGTTTGACTAAGCTTTTCGAAACATTAGTTGTGATGCTGAACTTGGATCTATCTATATTACCTAAAAATAGTGTGTTCGTCAAGTTTTTTTCATCACCAGAAATTTGCAACAAGAAAAGGAGGTAGGCTGCATCTCGTTGATATGTGTACGTAATGGAATCCAAGTTTATATTACTATGTAAGTAGCCAGGATATATCCCAGGGTAGGTATCTGCATGTGCATACTGCGCGTACAAAGATTCATTGAATTTATCCCATTCAAATTGTTGAGCAGTATAAATTTGTTGTATCCCACGTTGCATAGCTTCGTCTAAGGTCGAGCCATGCGATATTTGAGATGATACTAGATTTGAAAATGCAGTAAAATCTCTTGGACTTGGTCTTAATGCCGGGATCGTCGTAGAAGTATCTATCGTATCATGTACATGTTTTAGCTGTACTGCAGTCGATAAATTATGGATCCCTTTTCCTCTGCTAGCATCCAACAGATCGTCTGTTGTTGCAGATCCAGTGAAACAAATTTCAATGCACCGATTCCTCATAGCTCTCGAAATTTCACCATGCAAAGGATTCATTATAAGAAAAGCTTTGAAATTTTTGTGTGGCGAAATAATTCTAGCTTTACCGTCTTTTAAACCACACTCGTTTATCAAAAGCTTGCCATTAGGCTCAAACAAGGAATTTAAGCGATCTAAAACATTCGCATTGCAAAAGTTTACATTATCAAGTAAAAGCCAATCGCCTTGTTCAACAGCTTTCACCAAGGCGCCATCGACCCACTCAAAACGACCGATTGTTGCATTGTCTTCGCTTGTATCAAGGAATTTACTGCACGAAATTAAATAGTTAAGTTTGTCTTTATGGATTTTTTCGCGCCCGGAGTTCTGAATATACTTGGAATATGTCTTACTGATTGTTTGGAAAATAACTTTGGCTGCTGTTTTAGTATTTGAATCAAAAGCCTTTTTCATAGTTTGAAGTTTTCGCTGAAGCAAGCGGATAGACTCGCTAAGTTTTCCATCTTTAAGTACAGCCAGGGCAATAAATTTCTCAGTAAACCTCACCAATTGCTCAATATATTTTTGGCGCCTCTGTTTCTTACTGATCTGTTCATAACAACCTAAAAGCTCAGTCGCGTCTGTCGAATTGTTCAAAACTATTTCGCGAAGCGAGTTTCCTGTTATGTTTGCAAGCCACCTTACAGCACACGTTTTCCCTGAGCCAGACGGTCCGACTAATAAAGATGGCCATGACATTTCTACACATGCCATTAAATGCTCCAATTGTCTCCCTAACCCACGTGGATAAGATATATTGGTTTGGCACGCAGAAGGCGACCGGCTTAGAAACGAAGAGCCAACTTGAACTGAAGATGGCGTCAGATAGTAGCTTGGAAAATAGTCTATTTTTACATGAGATTCAAATACATGATTAAATTGTGTCAAAACATGTTTGCAATCATCAGCGCATCGAAATCTCTGCAAATAAATCATATCAATTCCTTTTGAAGGATCAAAATGACCACACTGCCTTCTCGTCAATAGTTCACACCAGCGAAAAACGTCTCTTAAGTTAAATTCCCAGGGAGCGCCTTGTCTCCCATATTTTTTAGCCACCATTGTATCCTCTTGTATCTGAGTATTAAATTTTATCATTTTTTCAATTGTACCCCTTCCACCAACAAATTGATTTTCTTCTTCAACAAGTTTAGGAAACATCGAGGATGTTATATATAATAGATCATCGTGTGACAGAGCTTCTACAAAGACTTTCGTAAAGCGATTAAGAAAAGATCGAGGAAGACCCTTCCTACCACCGCCTTCTTGAAGTGGGTTTTGAGCAGCAAAAACACGAAATGACGAAGGGCACGCAAATGTCCGATCAATTTCAGGAATATAAACGGTTGACCGATGATCTAAGCATGCATTGAGACCTTCTAAAACAGCTTGGGGAGCAAGATTCAACTCATCTAACAGTACCCAGTCTCCAGCTTGCAGTGCTTGAAGGAAGACGCCATCGCACCATGCAAATTGTGCATCTTCGTTATCAGATGTGCTTGGAACAGGCAAATCAGACCCAAGTAAATCTGATATATCCGACTGTTCAGACAGATTTATTCGAACCAAATTATGCCCAGATGCTTTTGCCAGCGCCGATATCAAGCTAGTTTTTCCAACGCCTGGACTTCCTTCTAGCAATATAGGTTTCTTCAACTGTAGCCCGCGCATAACTCTGGCAAGATTCAAAGAGGTTGTTGGGGCTCCCAACGAATATTTCAAATCCTCTGAAGAGACTGTTGCTTGTCCATGAGGACCCAACGTAATTTGAAATGGGCCAAGGGTCATTATATTTAGTTTCTTGTTGGTTTTCGGCGTATGCGTCTGTAATTTACCATATGAAATGGCTTCAACAGATTTGACTAATTGCTGTGGTACCTGACTGATCAAAAATGTATAAGATCGCTTTCGAATATCTTGAACAGCCGACGAAGATAGACCTGCTCCAAGACCTAATCCATCTAATAAAACGAGAGAAGCACCATGCACATAACACAGCCATGGATCAAGACCTACTTTCTCACTCAATGTACCAATAAAGTGAGCCCATGATAAAATGTCACGAAGAGTCAATTTCAAAGAACGAGAGGCAAGGCTATGTTTGGTGTTTTCATCAGCTCCTCCATTGAACCAGTTGACGAATGTGAGTAATGGGCTTGCAAAATGTCCTAGTGATGCTTTAAACAGTGATAGTTGCTTTTCAATAATGCTTCTCAAGTCCTTTTGGTCATCAATATCTGACACCCAAATCTCTGTAAAACGATTACGTAATGCTGGCGACAGCTCTTTTTTTCCAAAATCCCCCCCAGGATTCATAGTTGCAAAAATTCTGAAGTTTGTATTTGCAACAATCTCCGCAGCGGTACTATCACCACCCTTTTCAGCGAGGACGACTGTTCGTGACGGTTCCAAAACGCTATTTAATCTTTCTAAAACGGCATCTTCGGCCAAGGAGAGTTCATCTAGCAGTAAATATTCTCCAGTTTTCATTGTTTTAACCAGTGGACCGTCTTGCCATTCAAAAAGAGCTATGTATCTTTTGTGAAGATCTTTAAGCTCTTGAAAATGCCCTTCTATGTTTATCAATACTCCTTCAGATATTTCTGAACTACCTTTGATGTAAAGATCTATATTCTTTTTGCACTCATTCAACAAACTCTGTGTATCATGGTATCTCACTATAGTCGATAGGATATTCTCTTTTGGAAATGTAAGACCTTGGGCATTACAATCAGCAATCATATTTACAATTTGTTTTGCTTTTTTTAATGCTGTATGAAAGATACTTTCCTTATTTCTTACCGGTCTTAATCCGCCAACCATATCAGCTGTCTCTGTATGCTGATGGCAATTTAATATTGTCAATGGTATACCAGTAGTCTTGGATAAGAGCTGACATACAGTAGTTTTACCACAGCCTGTATTACCAACAAGTAATACGGGTTCCTTGGATTTGATACAAGCAGACATTAGTACGTATAGTCTTTTCAGAGCTTTTGTGATACTAATTGTATCATCAGTAATTTTATTCTCATTGATTACGTTCTTTTCGTCTCTCATTAATTCCTCATACTTTTCCTCGTACATTTGATCTATGTTAAGACTAGTTTTGCAATGCTTTTCCAGAATTTTTTTGACTGTATCTTTTTCACTTTTGCGTCGAAGCCTTTCTCCTAGTAGCATAAAACCGTGTTCAGCTAGTTCCTTTTCTATTGTTGGCTGTCTATATGCCCATCGAAGTAGGTCTCTTGTTGTTATAAATCCATGTTTACCAGCAAAGATTTGACTACTTTGTCGCACTTGTTGCAACTCCTTCATAACTTCGATCATGATTTTGCAATGACGTGGCGCTAGCCCACATCGTTTATGAACAATTTCAATCAATTCATCATTTGGAAGATCACCTACATGTAATTCGAGAAACCTATTTTGAAAAGCTCTCGATAAAACTTTCCTTCCAGCATAGACACCCGGCGGATTTTGAGTTGCAAACAGCATAAAATTTTTATGCGGTTTAATGGTTTCTTGTGTTTCTGGAACAAACAACTCACGGTTGTCATCCAACAACCGATTTAAAGCCTCTAGCACCTCCGAGGGCGCAAGATTTAGTTCGTCTAAAATAATCCACCATCCTTTTCTCACAGCTTCCACCAGTAGTCCTTCCTGGAAAGTTAGTTTTCCATTTTCACTTGTCACATAACTTCCAATGTATTCCTGTAGGTCCGTGTGCTCGTGATTGTTAATACGGACACACTTGTTCCCCGTAAAGGCGGCCATATAAGAAACTAGTGTTGTCTTACCACTTGACGTTGGACCTTGCAAAAGTACTGGATACCGTTTTGCACTCAAACAACGCGACAATCTTTGAAGATTTGTTCTTACAGAGTCTGTAACAACAAACTTTTGAACTCCATCTGTACAAGTAGCCCAATCAATAGGCTCTGAAGTTCCCTGCTCTATCCAAAAGTTTTGACAACGTATCCAAGTGACGTCCTTATTTCTTGGTCTGCGTGGGGCTTCTTTTAACGTTTTTGAACGGATTTTTTCGCAAAATTTTTTCTTTATCTCCTTAAGCACTTTTGCCATAGACTTTGTATCAAGCTGAGTGGCAAAACTCATCGAAAAACCCTCATACAGAGCTCTCTCAAGTCTGTAACCTCGATTAAAGAATAAGCGTGTAGCTTCTAGAGCCCTACATAGAGTTCGCAAGCTATAATGAGGCGAACGCCCTGCTCCATCCATGAGATCTCTTTTGGCCCAATCTTTTGCATTCAAGTAAAATTCTGTAATCGCAGAAATAGGGGGCATTTCTAAGCCATCGAGATATTTTTCGCATACCAATTGTAGGTCACTTTTTGCCCGTAGTTCATCAACATAAATTTCCGTAAATCTGTGTCGTAATGCTGGGTTTAAATCCTTTTTCCCAACATCAGTTGCAGGATTCATCGCCGCAAATATTCTAAAATTTGGATGACGTCTTAATACATCTACATCTCCTTTCTCCGTCAATGATAGAGTTCCATCAGGGTTGTCTAAAATGCTGGATAGTCGTTGCAATGTTTCAGCCGATGCCAAATTTATTTCATCTAGTAATATCCATGTACCTTTCTGTAAGGCCTTCACTAGTGCACCCTCTACGAATGCAAAAGCAAAACTGCTTTCAACTTGCTCTTTTTGAATCTTGAATTTTTCAACCTTAGTCTGAAATGCTTTCCACCGATCTTCCGCTGTCTGGGTCGTCTTTTCCGCAGTCTGATTGACACGAATGCTATTTCTGTGTTCATCTACGGATATTCGCGATTTTTTATTTGATAAGTTTGGTTTTTCAACAACATCTATCTGAGTTCTACGACGTTTTTTGTTATCTCCTACGGGTTCTGCATGAGCTTGCCCGTTTTTTGGCACTGTTGCCACCTCTTTCCCATTGTTCTGATCCAGATCATGTGGAATATCACCATTTACCTTAGTATCAGTTTTAGTTTGATTTGAGAAAAAAAGTTGACTCATTTTGATTCCCTGGGTGAAACCCCGGATAATTTTACTCCAATTTTGATTTTCGAACCCGCGTGTCATTATATTCAAAAACTTCGCATTCTTCATGATATCAAAGGTATCTTGGAATAGATCTAGAAATTCATGGTACAGTGGCCTAGCAATTTCTCGCAGCTCAACGGGCTTATATCCTCCTAAAAGCTCACTGCTATCACTTTGAATATTTAAATTTTGGACTACCAACTCTTGGCCTAAACGATCAGCCAAAGTTTGGATCACGGTCGTCTTCCCGCAGCCAGTCTCTCCTACCAGTAGAATAGGTTCTATAGTCCTTACACACACTGCCAATTGTTCCAAGAGACGCGATGCTTGTCCAGTCAAAGCGAATTTATTGCTCTTTTTTCGAAGAGCCGCAGCAGGATTTAGTACATTTAATTCTACACGTCCAATTTTAATTTGTCCTTTTCCATGTTGTGCAATGTTGTGCAGGTCAAAAACAATATTTGGTTTGTTGCTTTTAAGCAAAATATCTACATCAGACTCTTGCACCTTCCATATTTTAGCAATGGATTTAGAGATGTGCAATCGCTCATCAAAGGATTTTATTGCAGCACAAAATAGGTCCATTGCCTCATTGACAATTGCAACCTGCTCTCTCACGGTCTGAAATGAACCCGCATCGGCTTGTCGCTTAATGTGTTGTGCAGTGATAATGCGTCTTGTCCACCGGAGAATATCTCTGAGTGATATCGTCCGAGATAATCGTATTACAACTTTCTTGCCCCCACTTTCCATGGGAATACGCTTAAAACCATTTTCAACATTCGATAGACCTAAAAATGTTTTAATTATTTGCGACATTATAGTTTCTGGAATATTAGGGTGCAAGTTGGTCAAAACAAAAGTCGCTTCTTTACCATCCAACGGTTTCACTTGAACTTTCCTCCAAAAGTTCTTCAGCAATTCTCCACTTCCACCGTACAAATTGACGTCTGCGCTGCCATTAGTTGTCGTATAAGTTGCAAATAATCTAAAACCTGGCGCAGCTTCAATAACTTCTCCTCTGCCTGGTAAAAGAATTTTGCGTGTCTCAAGTAAAGGTACCAGAGCCGAAAGGACTTCAAACGGTGCACGATCAATATCCTCAATAACAACCCATAATCCCTTTGTCAAGGCTTGCGTGAGTGCTCCAGGCTGCCATTGAAACTCCCCAGGCACATCTGTGCATACGTAAGTGCCAAGGAGGGTCTTACTATCTATTTGGTTATCTAAGTATAACTCTATCATGTCGAATTGACCAGCCATTCGAGCAACTTCGCGTAAAGTTGCTGTTTTCCCAGACCCTGGCGGTCCCACCAGTAAAATCGGCTGGTTTTGGCAAAGTGCAGTTGCCAAATTTTGTAGGTTTACGACAGAAGTGGGGGCCATCACAAATTTGCTCCTTATTGCAGTCTTTTGATTATCCGTAACGGCACAGTCAATGCGTTTCGGAAGTAGCATACCAAACAAATTGTACAAGGAAGGGTGAATCGAGACCCCAGGAAGGACGTAATTCACATTAAGACTGGACTCACCATTTTTCGCGACCCTTCCGTTATTTGCAGAAAAAGTTAATATCTCATTTTTCTCCATCAAATATGGAATGCTTGAAATTTCAAATGTATCGCCACCATTTGCATTCCTTCCATTTGCGCCATTATCTTCAGGAATGGTTGCCGATGTACAACCATTGTCATCAATGGCTGCACTAACAAAATCTTGCAATGTGTACCCTAGTCGTTCCCAATACTTTCTGCGATCTGCGTGTGGGATGCGAAGAAGAATTGTTGTTGACTTGGCAGCAAGCCAACCATACGATGTTCCTGTTTGAGTGGCACACGCAATTATTGGCGACCAATTCCATATGTTTCGGAATAATTCTGCATCAAAAACTAAAAAATTGTATGTCGCACGGCAAATTCTAAGTATGCCGTCTAACATGTCATTGTCCTCCGCGTCGTCGGACACAGTCATACTGGCCAGTATATTCTCTACATCTGACCCTTGGCCTTCGAGGGTGATCAGTCTCTGAAAAAGTCTGGTGGCATTGGACTGAAAAAAACTTACAACAGTATATGATACTTGTGGCACTATCGGTAGAATTAAACTAAGAGAAAGAGCTATTTTTTCGTTTCGCATGAGTCTTGAAGCTCTGGTAATACTTACAGCACCCGTGTCTTCGCAACTTAGCTGACGGGCAACGAGTTCCGGAACTATTGGTAAAAACAGCTTTAAAACCTTCAATGTAAATTCCGGGTGCAACAACAGAACTTGCGATAGAGCATCAAGACTTGCATCAAGTGCATTAGCTGATGGTTCATAATCACGATCCTCCAAAAATTCACTCAGATTAGTGACGAACAAAAGCCGTTGTTCGTGCTCGAACAGAGTTGGTATTTGCGCCTTGAGCAAACCCATCCGTTTAACGTAGAGTTCAAGCTCCATGGCAATAGCTCCAACACTTCCAAGGTGTAGACAAAAAATGCAGAGAGCAGACCTCCAAAGAAATTATGGCAATATAGACCGTCCAGAGCACAGCCACGAGATACAAGGACGGGGCGATGTCCACGCCCATAGCTGGGAGCAAAGGCGGTGATGTTGCGAAAAGACCATGAAGAATGATTTAATGATGACGAAGAAAATAGTATACTGTATAATAAAAAACATTCATAAAAAATAATAAATTAATAACAATCTAAATCGTCGTCGTCGTCGTCGTAAAGAGAGAGAGGAAACAATAATTATTTGTTCAATCAAATATTATTTTCATTCATAGTAGTCTTATACTAGGCAATAAGAGGTGTAGTACGTTTAAGTCACGTTTTAATTGAGGAGTAAGCAAAAATGTGATAGAGTAGAGAGTATGAAGTCTCCTACCAGGAATGATGCTGCCTTTACATGCATATATATGTAGAGTAGTAAGTATCACATCTCCTAACATAAATGGTACAGACAGACTTTGCCAATTTCTTCCTCGTCTCTTCCTGGCCAATCGATTCTTGTTGTAGTCGAACAAGTATACTACTACTAATTAATATAATAATAATGATGAGAAAATATAATACAGAAGAGTAATAAAATTTATTAATGTAATATTATTATAAAAAAAATTAATAAAATAATAAATATAATAATAGCAATAATAGCTAATAATAAATAGAATAATAAAAAATTATAAAATCATAATAATAAGACACGACGACGACGATTAACGATGTAATAATAATTTTTTATTTCTCAATAATAAATAATAATAAAAAAAAAGGAAGAACGACGATTATTAGCTTTGTTGGCTTTCGGCAGGGACGGAGAATACGTCGCTTGGAGTCAAGTCGCAGCAAGCTAGCAAGTGCAACATTGACGTGGTCGAAGCTGACAAAGGGCACGAATATATTCGTACAAAAGCAGCCACAGTTGTAGAAAGATGATATCTGCCGTTGCATGGGTACCCAAGGGTGTGGCGGCTAGCGAACCAGTGCGATATGAAATGACGCCAGAGGAAGAGCAGGCAATGCGAGAGGCGGCGGCGGCGGAGGAGGCACAAAGCGGTAGCAGCACGAACAATGTCAACGAGGACCCACAGTTGCCGCAAACTTTGATTACGCAGGGAGCTAACAATAATTCTGGCAACTCTGCTCATGGGCTACCAGCTGATCTGAACATGGATGACTATGACGATGACGACGATGTTGGCATGCTTGGCGACGATACCGTGTACCAAGCTGAGGACAACTACATTACTTTGCCCGAGGAAGCGGAGGAGGACGACGAGGAGGAGGAAGACACCAAAATCAAGGATACGGACGCAATTTTGTTAGCAACAAGGACCGAGGATGATTTTAGCTCTTTAGAAGTGTATGTTTATGACGAAGAAAGCGGCAACATGTATGTGCACCATGATATTGCACTCAGCGCTTTCCCCTTGTGTTTGTGTTGGGTTGGCGGAAACCCCACCAGTGCCACCACGACCACCGAAGGTACAAAACAGTTAGGAAATGGGAACTTTTGCGCCATTGGTACATTTAAACCAGAGATTGAGATATGGAATTTGGATGTTATAGAAGCGCTTGGTCCTGTGGTTACTCTCGGGGGCAGAAGTACTGGAGGGTCTCAGAGTAGTCCAAGTCGTAGAAATCGTTTGTCAGCCCCTTTCAAGCCTGGAAGCCACATGGACGCAGTTATGTGCCTATCGTGGAACGCGCAGCAGCGGTAAGTGAAAATCGAAACACTCTTTTGTGCTATCCCATCCTGAGTCTCGCATTCCTAGACACACACTGTGTCACCACGGGTAACAACTTGAATCATTTTTGTCAGTAATTTCTCTATACTCTCTGATGTTCTACTTACCCTAGATTGAAAGAGTGTTGGGTTTCGTGCGTTTTCATGAGGAAACTTCACTTTTGAAGCGCCCCGTCCCGGCACAACATTTATATGCCTGTATATAAAGATGCAATTTTCTTCTATTCGAATATTTCGTGGACTAACATTTGCAATATTCAATTTCTGACTTGACGATAAAGACATGTAATTGCGAGTGGGTCAGCCGATAAGACCGTCAAACTTTGGGACACGACAACGTCGTCTTGTCTCATGACCATGAAACACCATACTGACAAGGTCCAGGCGGCAGTATGGCACCCTTTAGAACAAACTGTAATAGCCACAGGTGCATTTGACAAAAATATTGCGGTGTTGGATGTCAGACAGATAGATCTAGGGTCAAAGTGTGCGTTAACGAGCGACATTGAATCGATTCAGTGGAACCCGCATAACCCTGCGCAGTTAGCCGCAAGTTGCGAGAATGGAGCGGTGTACCTATACGATGCCAGAAACCTTAGTTCACCAGTTTTTACGTTGCAGGCACATGAAAGTGCATGCTCTTCGGTTACATTTAGTTCAATGGCGCCGGGTTTCATGGGTACTGTATCAGTAGACAAAACAGTGAAACTGTGGGATATTCAAGATGGAAGGCCTACATGTGTGACGTCAAAGTCAATGGGGGTTGGGGATTTGTTGTGTGGTCAATTTTTCATGAATGACCCATACATGTTGGCAGTTGGGGGCTCAAAAGGTCAGGTTGCGTTGTGGGATACGTCAGAGCAAAGTAGTATTGAAAGAAAATTCTCATCAAGAATCAAGGCCGCCCCAACTCCAGTAATAAATACAGATTTACCTTTTTTACCTGCAAATATAGGAAGTGATAAGAGCGAGAGCTCTGTAACGATGACTACTGATGCTTCTGAGTCTGGAGGTAGTGATTCGCCAGGTAAAAAGAAGAAGAAGAAAAAGAAGAAGAAGTCCAAAGCAAATAAATGAAAAAAAAAAAAATTTGTATAAAAAATATATTTACGTACGTATCTTACCTGGCCCAGCTGGTACGAATATGTGTTATGATAAATTATGATAACACTATGAATTTACTGCCTTGAATACACCCATAATTTCTTCCAAATGACAAACCTGCACACTTGGCTTTACTAACATTCGCCACTTTCAATTCGATTGTTCCTCAAAATTTTGGGGGTCCACTTCCATAGCCCCCCCTCTGATACTGTTGCGGTTGTTGCAGCAACGGTTGTTGCATCATGTTTTGCTGGGGTTGAGCATAAGCTGGTTGAGCATATTGTGCTGGTTGAGCATATTGTGCTGGTTGAGCATATTGTGCAGGTTGAGCATATTGTGCAGGTTGTTGTTGTTGTTGTTGTTGTTGTTGATACTGCTGAGGCTGATCTGTCATCTGCTGAGTCATAAATCTTGGTAAATTTGTTACGTTGGAGACAAAGACTCCGCCAGTGAATCTTGGACTATCAGACAGTAAGATTTCTGGTCGTCTCTTGAGCAAATCTTGCCATGACCGCTTGTCCCAGTCACTCCACCCGTTATCGTCCATGTATGTTTCACTAATTGTCTGGCGGGTAAAAGCATTTAAAACTTTCACAGGCTCACCCGTATAAGGGTCTTGCGCTGGAACTGGCACGCCAAGAGCTGCCACCAGTTCGTTTACGTCGAAGCTTTCCTCCGTGTAGCGAAATCTACCAGTCCTTCCATCAAACATATGGTTCCAGCTGAACGCTGCATCGAGCATACACCTTTCAGCAATCATTTTTGCAATACCAGGAGGAGGAAAGTTGAAAACCGATGCTCTTCCAGATTCCTTTGTACCGTGTATCCTGCAGCCTCCACGATTGCCATTTATGAATACCTTCGAGGTGCCGTCTTGAAGGTAGAAGTCAACAAACCTTTCGTCCTTTGCTATATGTTGCCAGCGGTGCTCAACGTCTTCATACCAGTTACCATCCTGATCCTGACGCCTCTTGACCTCTCGCCTCTCTTCGTAAACATTTGTACGATACCAGACGCATGGTTTACCACTACCCGGTGCAAAATAGGGCTCCGTACCTGCCAATACAACTCTCCCAACTACTTTTTGCAAGAGTCCGTCTTGTGCTTGACTCGCCGCGACAGGCGGGAACTTGTCCAAGACACGCGAAACTTTGTCACCTTCCGACAAGCAACAGAAACAGCAACCCATCTTTTTGTTACTGGCAAAAGCTAAAATAGGAAACTCGTGACAGCCGTGTCGATGTAAACGTGTGGGGAAGAAGGGCAAAGGTGGATGAGCGAATCCCACCCTGCTGTTAATAAAGTGGTGGTGGCGTAGTGGTGGATGATGGCTTTTTTTTTGTTGAAGTGTATTTGTTGTTGGTTGTGCTGAAATAAAATAATATCTTTCTTCTTGTCAGACCTCCTGTTGTACGAGGAGTAGTAAATAGATATGTTAGATAGATACTATGTTAATATGTAGTAAATTACAAACAAAATGGTGTACAAGGAGAAGCACCGTGTAGTAAATACTCGGAGTCTGAACATAGGGTTATGATCAGGGTTATCTTCGCTTCTTCATCAACCATGTGTTTATTATTTATTATTATATGTCTTTTTTTTAGACTATTTATTATTATTCAAATTTATCCAGATTTTCCTTGGCTTTCCAAAGTGTTTCCATCAGTCGTAGCATTTGGTATACAAACTATGCCTATCTTGTGCAGATTTGCTTTTGGGAAAAGGAAACACTGTGACAAATGCGATGACGAACCCGGTCATAGGCTAAATTCTGTACCGAATGCTACGACGCCTGGAAACACTTTGGGAAAATTACATCATAAAACGCCATAAATCACCCATTTGTCTCTTTCCATTACCAAATCTCCAGAGTCATTCTTAGGATGTGTTTTTACATGTGTTTACTATTGAGACTATTACATGTGTTTACTATTGAAACTATTATTTATTATATTTTTTATCTACTGCTTATTATTTGAAATTATTGAAATTATGCTGCTGACGATAAATAAATACACCCTCACTTCTTCGCACGGTAGAACAAGAGGTATCCCATGTCCCTGTCGCCACCTCCTTTCAGCAATAAAACATCCGACGTTTTGCATTCGTCCACTTGGTCGTCGTCAAAGCATATCCAGTTGTCACCTTCCTGCCTTACCCAGCCAATGTAATGCCCAGAATCAGCCGAGCGCCCCTTATGGGAAACTAACGCAAACAATTCATACTCGCCTTGAAAGTTGGAGGGCAAATTGATGCCAGGGGAGCCGAGAACAGCATCTTTATCGCCTTGGGACATCGCAAGCGCTTTCGCAAGCTCACTTGCATCTTCGCCGTCATCTGCCATTACTGCATCGCCATCTGCATCTTTCTTGGTCTCTGTTTTCTGGGCATCCGATTTTCCATCTTTCTTCTTCACAATTTCAGCTTCGGCCGCATCTCGACTAACTTTCAAAATTGCTTTCAACTTATCGCTGCAAAACTCGTACATATCAATGGTATGCTGAAAAGCGACTGGACGCAGCATCTTGCACTTTGTGCCGGTGCTTGGATCCATTTGTGTAGGCTCTCTTTTCTTCCAGTAAAATCGCATGTACTGGATGCACAGGACCTTTGGAAGTTGGTTGATCTTTTGTTCCCTGTTCCATATAGCATTTCGATTGAGCGTTGGAGCATTTTTTTCAATTTGACCTTTCAAAGCTTTGTGCATGCCTTGAAATATGTGATCGACTTTTTCCGTCGACGAAGAACCACCATCAATATTCACTCGCAGCTTGTAGTCTAAGGATGTGGTAATTTTTACAGGCTCTGCCTCGGTCTCTTGACACGTATCCTTCTGCTCAAGCTCAATACCAAAAATCGCGTCTACAGCGTTGTCTCGGCCGCCAAGGAGTTTCTCGCACGAGCTGCCAATGACCTCCTTTTTCAAAGAGCTCTTCAGCGCAGTGAAGAGCGCCCCCAAGAACTCTTCCGCGTCTTGTTGCATATAGCCACCCTGTCGCCCACGCTCTGCAAACTGCGTAAACGTCTGTCTCATGCTGCTGACAAATGCCATTGGGGTTACAGGCTCGAACTTATTCGCCATATCGTTGTAAAGCAGACCAAGGTTTCGGGTAAAACCTCCAAATAAGTCGCCGTTGTTGCTTTTTCCAGAAGCATTGTACGCGTTGAGCGCTTTATTTAGATCTGGTATGCCACGAAGGCATTGCAGTGTACTGTTCATATAACAAGTGTTGCCTAAATTATTTAACCCTGGTGGCAACAAGTTGCTCAACGTTGCTTGCTGGTTCGTCGTCAAATCTTCCAAAAACACGGTTTTTGTATCAGTTTTCACCGTATCGGCACTTCCTACTAGAACTATTTGCGATTTCTTTGGCTTAAACTTGCACTTGCTCAAATCGGTATCGTTCGACAAGGTACCTTTCCACGCTCCCTTACACATGATTTTCTGTCGTTCTATTGGGACGTTCGTTAACGCAAATAATTGGGCTTTCAACGTTTCTACAGACTCGTTCGGGTTGAAACTAAACTCTTTCCAACTTTTCGTGCCCCACTTCAGTTTGACTGTAATTTCAGTTGCTAACGATGCCATGTTGTATTTCCAGAGGGCGTTTGTGTCTGATTGTTATAAGTTGGCAGAAAAACTTTTCTAATTTGGTCGTGAATCCGCTGGCTGCTTCACGTCTTTGGTTCTTCAAAGCAAATGTTATGAGCGGATGGCGCTTTACATGCTCAATCCGCGACCAGGAGAACAGAAAGAGAAGAAATTTGTTCTCCTCCATATTTATTATTATTATTAAGAAGTAGTCGTCTATCTAATAATAATAATAACAGAAGATAAAAAAGTAGTAATAAAATGATGAAGAAATAATAATGTACTACGTAATAATTATTGTGATGTTTATCATAAGTTAGAGTATATGTATTTATTATATTTAAATTATTAATTGAAAATAATATGATAATAAATAAATAGCACTTAGAATGATAAGATTCGTCGTCTCTCTGATTTCACACTAGCTAGCTTAGCAAGAAGCACATTGTATTTATTAGACGACTATTATTGTCATTAGAAGACGAGGCTAGTATGAATATCTCCTCCTGGTGGTGAAACAATTTCACGTGTTAGTGTGATCGAACTTTTCTGTCTTGAAAAGAACTATACTCAAGTAGGGAGTGAATAGGAGGACGATGGATTGAAATTCGAATCTAAATCTCAATGCAGCAGTAGAACGTCAATCATCTAGGAGAAAATAAATAAATGACTGTACCATACATTGTACTGCTTGGAAATCCATCCCAGTTCGATTTCAAACGAAGATGAAGGACGAAGACGCGACTAAAAGGAATCAAAATTGTTGCTCTGGACGGTGTCCTATCTGCACTGTACGATAAACCGTACTTGGTATTCAATTTTTAGTTGTTGGTGCTGATCCTATTCAATCTGTGAGTGAATTGGTTTCTCCTATTGTGTCCTGTTGATCGAGAGTTCTTCGCCTTCTTCTTCTACTACCATGCAGAATGTTTCGTATGTATTGTAATTTGTGCTTTTTTTTTTTTTAGTTTGGTGTCTCCATCATACAAACGTAGGAACTACTACTACTACGTTGTGTTGTTGATTTCACACTATAGCTACTATCACTTATTTATTGTTGTTTTTTTAACTATAACAAAACACACATCACATAATAATAATATTTTCAACAATCAACAAACAACATAATAATAATTGTATTTCATTTATTTTTTTATTTATTTCTTTTTCTTTTTTTCTCCTCTCCTTTGTTGTTATTTGTATTTTAAAGTTATATATAAAAAATAGGATGATGGTCTGTTGTCGTCCTTTCTTTCTCCTTCTTCGGTCCCGTTCCTTCGTTGGCGCAGTGCTGCAAGCGATGCAAACGCAACCCTGCGAGAACAAGAACTTTCAGGCACACGAGCGAGAACTCACGCTTAAGGACGACTGAAACCAACGCAACCGAAAGTATTTAGAAGAAAAGATGGGCGACCTCGCACAATTGCTACAACAATTCGGTGGCGGTGGCGGTGGCGGTATGGGTGCCGCTGCCAACATCCCAATTATGGATACTGCAGAAACAGTGCACATCTCCTCCATGGCGTTGATCAAAATGTTGAAGCATGGGCGCCTGGGTATACCCATGGAAGTTATGGGGCTGATGCTGGGCGAGTTTGTTGACGATTATACCGTGACAGTCGTCGATGTTTTCGCTATGCCACAGCATGGTACAGGCGTCTCCGTAGAAGCCGTCGATCCCGTTTTTCAAACTAAAATGTTGGACATGCTCAAACAAACCGGTCGTCCTGAAATGGTGGTCGGTTGGTACCATTCACACCCAGGCTTTGGCACTTGGTTGTCCGGAGTAGATATCAACACGCAAACAAGCTTTGAGGCCCTGAACCCGCGCGCTGTTGCCGTCGTTGTTGATCCTGTACAGTCGGTCAAAGGCAAGGTGGTAATCGATGCTTTCCGTCTGATCAATCCACAAACCCTTATGATGGGGAAAGAACCTCGACAAACCACATCGAATATTCATTATTTGCAAAAGCCATCCATACACGCGTTGATCCATGGGTTAAATCGCAGTTACTACCAGATTAATATGGCCTTCAGAAAAAATGCTTTGGAAATGCAGATGCTTCGAAACCTTGACAAAAAACCATGGCAAGTTGGTTTGACGACTGATAATTTTCAGGAGCACGCGAAAACGAACGAAAACACCGTGGAAGGTACGTATTAATTTATTTTCAAATTGATCGAACTCGCTTCAATACTTGGAAGTTGAGCACGCAAATCTAATAGCACACATAACTAACATTCTCAAAAAAATAAATCAACTTACGCAGGCATGATGAAGTTAGCTACAAATTATAATGCTTACGTGCAGGACGAAAGCAAAAAGACAGCAGAAGAATTAGTAGTCGACCGTGTCGGGAAGCAAGACCCAAAGCGTCACTTAGAATCCTCAGTTACCGATTTGATGACGAGTAATATTGACCAATGTTTAGGCACAATGCTGGATACCGTTGTTTTTTGAGCTGGTGCTGCGAATAAATCGTTTGCTACGAGTTACTACGCAGCCATTGTTCTGCGCGTATTTAAATTGCCCACACAGATTATATCGTGTTATTTTAATTGACGCGTGGTATATTTTATACGAGTATTTTAGCATTATACTTCATAAGTTAAAGGAAATTTTACTCTCGCATTATATAAAAATTGATATAAATTAACATAATACGTACTCGTACAAAACACACCAAGCAAGAGGGGTGCAAAATTTCCTACAATACGATAAACATTTAGTAAACTCGATAAATTCAACAGCTTTCATCACAGGCTATCATCATCTGACTCTGAATCTGGGTTGACAATGTCATCCAGGTATTTTAGTGCCCTGTTTATGCTTTTGTTATGTATATCGCGCTTCGTATGATCTTGCTTTACTCTAGTATTTACATCCTGTACACTTTGTTTCTGAAATATTGCATCCTTGTTTTCAACGCTGGAATTAAACACATTAATCAAGTTAAGGTCTGGGAAATTCGGTGCAACAATTTCGCGACGCAAATTTATTCTGGAAAAATCATCCGATCGTTCGTCTTTTGGATTATACATTATTCTATTGGTCACTTCATCAATGTGCTTGGAGACGACTCGAAACGCGGAGAGTAGGTCTTGAAAGCCTACATCAATATTTTTATCCTTTTCATATACGTGTTCGATGCGTTTTCGAAGTGACTCGACTTGTTGGAGTATCAGCTTGAGTTCTGTTTCCCTTTCACGCTGCAACACATCTCCATTGTAGGCGGTATTGTTTCCTCCCGTACCATTTGCCATCATCATCTTGCAGTTCGACGACAATAAAGTCGACCGTTTCACTAATCACGTTAAACTGCTATCCTCGACTTGTTGTCTTGATCTGGAAAGTCGGCCATGGAGACGACTATTTATTTCATTGATTAATAATAATAATAATATATTATTATTATTACTCTGCTGTGTATTTATATTTTATTTATTTTATATATTAATTTTATTATTATTATTATTTCATAGTCTTCAATTTTTTCATGTATTAAATTATTGAAATTATCATACTACTATGAAGTAGTATGATAATTTAATACTCAGGATAGTGTTTGTGTCTGTTACACCACACAGCATATGATTTGATTTAATTAATACACAACAGGATATTATTTGTGTCCCATCGATGATCTCTCTTTTATATATATTGATAATGAAGAAGAAGAAGGAGAATATGAGATAAGTTGTTTACACTTCTTACTTACTACAACAGCATGCATATAATACACAAGGTGTTGCAAGTTGCTCAGGCCGAGCTTACTCATGCACTGAACTTGCAGGTACTCAGTTGGATTCTAAGCACGAAAAAAAAAAAGACACATCATCACCCTTATTCATCGACAAAAATGGCAGTAAAATACAAAGTTTGCACACTGATTTTACTACTTGGGATTGCAGTCGCAGTTTCTGCCGGTTACCCTGGACCCGGAGGAACAAAAGGTTACAACCCCAACAAAAAATTTGGAGATTTCACCCCTAAACAAAAGGCGGAGAAAATCAGAGACGAACAGAGCAAAGCAAAAGAAGCTGGAAAAAAATGTGCAAAAGAAGGTGGCAATAATGCAGCTAAGATGGCATGCATGCTTCGTGAAGGAAAAAAATCAATCGCTAGTGCAGGCGGCAGGAATCTCACTGACGTTGAAGTGCTTGAGAAAATAAAAGAAGGAGCCATGCAGCAGGCTGCCGAAGCTGTTAAGAACTGCACCCGAGACGCCACCACTAAAACTGCAAAGAGAAACTGCAAAACAGGTACACTCGCTAAGAGTAAGTGCAAAGAAGCAAATGGTGGCAAAGAATGCTCTGATGTGGATTTGGTCCAGGGCGTTAAGAACCAAGTCACGAAAGACTTACGGGATTTGATGGAGACCTGTGTCTCGAGCAAAACCACGAACACGGACAAAGAAAATTGCCGAAAAGGCAAAACGAAAGATTTCAAAAATAAAATTGCAGAAGCAGAGGGCAAAGACTTGAGCGAATTGAGGGATAGCGATGTTATGGAATTTATCAAAAAGGGGGCTCGAAATGCGATCATGGATACTGTTAGTTTGTGCAACTCGACGGATGCCAAAGATCGACGGCGTTGCGCTATGGAAGGAAAGAAAGCCATGGCAGAGACGCTTGGAAAAAGCGTCGATCAAGTCAAAGACTTTGAATTTAAAAGATTTGCCGAGAAAGGAAAAGCCAGCAAAGTGGCTGAAGCAATGAAGTCATGTATGGAATTGGCTGGATCTGACGCTACAAAACGAAAAGATTGCGCAGAGAATGAAGCAAAACGAGTAATGAAGGAGAACAGTCTGGATGGTGTCGAACCAAACAAAGCAAAGGTTATGGACTTTCTTAAGGAGGCATCCAAGGAAGCCGCCAAGAGCACACGAAAAAATTGCATTGAAGCCCGGAGCGCTAAAGCTGCCTGTGACGCCGAAGTTAAAAAAGCGATTGCAGCATCGCTCGGGAAAGCCGAGAATGAGGTGACAGAATTGGAAACGAAAGAAGTCGAGCGCAAAGCCGCACTTGAATCTGCCCTTGATGCTGCCCGCGATTGCTACCTCGCAAGGCAAGACAATGCTACTGCAACTTGCGAGAACCCAGTTGATCGGTTTAAGGAAGCTGCTGGAAAAACCAGCCCATCGGAAGCAGCAAAACAAAAGGCAATGGAAATGAAAGTTAAACTTGAGACGCTTCGTAGCTCGGCAAAAGAATCCAGGAAACTTTGCCTTGAAAAAGCAACGAAGGCTGAGGTCACCACATGTCTGAACGAGGCAAAAACAGAGGAGAACGGTGTTGCCGGAGTTTTATTTTCGGGGTCGAATACTTTAGACAAGAAAAAACAACGAGCACAGCGCGAAGCCAATGTAGATGTACTTGGGGATTTTTTTGGTTCATGCATGAAAGCGGCTACTGACGATGGAAGTAGAACGGCTTGCAAAACTGCATTTGAAGCTAACAAAGAAAAATTAGGTGAAAGCGAAAAATCTAGCAATCTGTTGAAGCGTGCAAGGGCTAATCTTCTTATCGAACCTGCGGAAGCGTGTGACGCAACCGACTTGAAGAAATGCCGTGATGCTGCTAAGGAGGAAGCAACACGAAATGGAATGCCAGAGAGGGAATATGGCCAAGTCAAACGTGTTGCAGAAATCAAGGGAGCCGCCCAGGAATGGACTGCCTGCTCAGAAGGTGGAGCCACAGATGATAAGTGCCACGAGATGGCGAAGGAAAAGTTTGTGGAAATAAGCGGCGCGAAAGCAGAGGATTATCTAAAAAAGCCAACGCCAGATGCAAAGCAAACTGTGAAGGAACGTGTTGGTAAACTTGGCAAAGACCTTAAAGACGGCAAGAAAACCAAGTTGGTTGAGAAAAAAAAAGTTTCTGTTACCTCAGAAACTTCAGGTAATGCTTGCGACGATACTGTGAAGGCAGGAGTTAAATCCGCGATCGATGAGATGAAGGGTGACACCGGGGCAACGCCGGAGCTAAAGAAGCTGAAAGGGAGCACATCGCCGACATGCCGTGTTGTTGATGGAAAATCACAGTATACCACTGTCGTGGATGCAAAAGACCTTAGTCAGACTGAAATCGACACGGTAAGTGATAAGTTTGCCGTTGATTTAGCAAGCAAAAAGTACAAAAACAGCAAGCGCAGGAGATTGCTAGCGGAGGAAAGTACTACTAACTCTTATGCTGCGCAAGAAGTAACGGAATGCGCAGAGGGAGATGCGGATTGCGAGAATGATGATGAAATTCAAGAGGAGAGTGTCGCAGGACTAGTAGCTGATACAAGTTCTGCCCACATGGCTTCTGTGTCCTTGAGCACAATCGTTTTTGGGCTTTTCAGTATGCTTCTCTAGAAGCTACGTGGGTACAAGATGTACTTGTTGCAAGGTTATTAAGGGAGATAAAGGAAGTAGGTTTTCTCGTCATGTTTTTGCACGTGAAGAGAATGATAATATAGCGTATGCAAGAAAAATGGGTAAATATATTTTACCAAATACGAACACGTATCTTTCACAAAAGTAGAGGTATGCCACTCATCACATGTCCCTCGAAAATTTCGCAAACTTTTGAAACTTATTGAGCTTTATTCGAAGCATTAATGAATTCAATTGATATACAATCACAATCAGAACACTTGATCTCGCACTATTACTGATTATTTTTTTTTATTGTAGTGGTGGAGAATAAAATTTTCTAATGATATTTAAACTATCATATATAGAAAATCTATGATTTCCAATGATACACAATCATCATCAGAATACTCGGATTCGCAGTATTACTGATCGTCTT